>OVBA01004334.1:0-23911 GCA_900406435.1 Lepidium aucheri | reverse complement strand
CATCTTTTTCTAGTCGAACCGGCTTTGTTTAAACAATGATCCTAGGACCACTTCCCATCCGTCTCGCTGCGTTTTTCGTTCTAGGCATTGTCTGTTTTCTGAAATAGATGGATTCAAGAGGGAATTTGAGGAATTGTCCGTTTTCTGAGAAGATTTAAAGTGTGGAATGAAGTGGAGATGGTGGGGTAGTGGGGACGGTTGGGAGGAGGATGTAGGGTAAATAAAATTGGTCCGATTTTGATTCAACTTAATTTTACGGATTGGTAAAATGGGAGTCTGATCCGATTCCGGTTTAATGATTTTAACCTGATTAAAACCTGGATAATGGGTTTGGGGCCCAAAATAAACTTGGATCTTAGCTGAATATTTTTTAAATGAATTAAAAAATTCATCCAAAAATTAGAAGAGTATTAAAGATTACAAATTTGCAATGGTGAGTCCTTAAGCAATTGATCCTCGTCGTCCTGAATGAATGAAACCTAAAGAAAGTAAAGGAGCAGCGATGAATTCGGATGTCCGTAAACTACGGATGGATCTGTCGACGTTGTTTTTGGAACTCCGCGTTGATCCAGCGTCGATGAATCTTGTTTCCTGCAATATTCACGTCGTTTAAAGTTATAAATTCCATCAAATCGCTTATTTTGGGTAAATTCAGGCAAGGGTTTGAAAGGGATTTGTGTTCTTCGATATCTCTTTCGTATTTGGCTATCGCTTACAAAATTATAAAGTCTCTTTCTTTTTCTTTCTCTCTTTCTGGGTGGAATTTGCAGCAATGGAGGATAAACCTTTAGGTATTCTGAGGGTTCATGTGAAAAGAGGGATTAATCTTGCCATTCGCGATGCCACGACCAGTGATCCTTATGTTGTTGTCATATTGGGTAATCAGGTTTGTTTTTATCGTTTTGGTTCATGCCATTTAGATCAGATTGCGCATTGTCTTGTGTTTGATTCTTTAGTGAACAAATCTTGAATGATCACAAATTGAATGTAGACTACAAATCCTATAGACTCTTATTCACATGGAGGAGGCACAATGTGATGAGGGCTGATCACCATGTGACGATTTTGGTGGCCACCATGTGGAAAGATATCAATTTGATTTTGCTTTTGTGTCTTCTTTGCTTAAAAACAAACTTTGCAAATCACCTAGCATAGTATTGTCATGTTCTCAAGTTACAAATTCCGGTGAGCATTAGTCTTGTTGCAAATAAAAGTTGTCCTTTGCGATACATATCTTGGTGAAGGGCCAATCTTGTAAAACTAAAGAACATTAGTCGATTGATGCATGTCTTGTCGACTAGTCTCAGTGCAGAATCATGTTGAAGTGCTATCTCCCAAAAATTAATAAGCATTAGTCTTCTTGCAAATGATCCATATAATCACATAATTTTGTTGAGGGGTCATCTGTCATAATGGAATCAAACATAAAAATGTCATCTGAGTTCAAGAAAGTTGAAAAGGGACAAGATTGACTTGGCCTAGATGATCGTGTCCCTGTGTTTGTACTCCAGGAAGCCCTTTCTATTATAAAGTTTCTGTTTGTGTATTTGATTTTCATCTCTTTTTGACCTTTTTTTTTGTATATTGTTCCTTCAGAAACTAAAGACACGTGTGATAAACAATAACTGTAATCCAGTGTGGAACGAACAACTGACCCTTTCCATCAAAGATGTGAATGATACAATCCGTCTGGTAAGCTATCGTGTTTATTACAACGGTCTCCTCAACAGTTTAGTTTACGCACAACCTTTTTCTGGGGGTAGTCTCTATTGCCAGATTAGGCCATTAGCTTCACGTTGTTGATGCATTTCTTTGGAGTACGTTTCTAACCTAAAAGAACTGTTCCATGGCCTGGGGCCATATTGTGCTCTGTTTATGCAGACGGTGTTTGATAAAGACAGATTCTCGGGAGATGACAAGATGGGTGATGCGGAGATTGATCTGAAGCCATTCCTAGAAGCACAGCAGATGGAATTAGATTTCCAGAAGCTCCCTAATGGTTGTGCGATCAAGAGGATCCGTCCAGGCAGGTCCAACTGTTTGGCTGAAGAGAGCAGCATCACTTGGAGTAATGGGAAGATCAAACAAGAGATGATTCTCAGACTAAAGAATGTAGAGTGTGGGGAAGTAGAGATCATGCTCGAGTGGATTGATGGTCCAGGATGCAAAGGTCTGGGACGCGAAGGTCTGTTGACAATCCTGGGTTTTTGACTTGTGCATATCTAAATTATTCGCTCTATATGATCTAATTGCGAGCATTGTTTCTCTCAGGATCTAAGAAGACACCATGGATGCCAACAAAACGATTGGACTAAGATGAAGAAATGTTAAACAGAGACCGTGAAGATATGATTGTATTTTATTTCTTTCTGTTTGTGGAAAGACGAGTTTGTATTTGTGTCATCAGATTATAATTAAGACATAAAAGGCTCTGCTTTGGTCTTAGTTGTACATGTCGAAAAAAACTCAACCCTTATATATTATATATATTGTATTTGTTTCTACTAATTGAAAGAAATAAAGCAAACCCTGAATTTCTAGAAATTCTTCAAGTTTCCTTTGTTCTGCTAACATGGAAATTATCTCATCTACATCAGAATGAAAAGTCAACGAGTTAAAACTTTTCTCCATAATATATTATAACAAAAAAAAAGAAAAAAAAGAGAGAATCAAGATGTTCGTGTGAGTAACGCGGAGATGAATATAAAAGTGAGTTATATTACCTAATCACTTGTATATGAATTGGTCATCTCGCTCTTTCGTCCATTAAAAAGCCAAATTAAAGTGGTGTCCTTGAATATGAGCCGTTGATAGTTTTTTTGAGGGAATAAGAAAAAGGCAGTAGCCTAGAGATATCGATTGCCGTGTCGTGTTACCTCCTCAAAATTCAGAAGAAAAAAATAGAGAAAAGAGAGGAAGAGGTCGAGATGGAGGACCTTGTGGGACTTCTGAGGATTCGTCTGAAGAAAGGAATCAATCTCGCTCGTCGAGACTCGGCCAGTAGCGACCCTTTTGTCGTCATAACCATGGGATCACAGGTCTTCTCTCTCTCTCTCTCTGATTCTAATCTGATTAGTAGGTCTTCTTATTTCTTGAATTTTACTTGTTTGATGTTTCTTTTTTCTGCTTCGGATTTGTTTATCGAATTATTAACCACTAAGAAGCACGATAAATTTCTTTTATTTTAAATGGAAAAACAAACAAACAAACAAACAAGACAACACTAATTTCATGTTACAGATTTGAAAACAATAGACAGTAGTATCTGATTTTAATGAATTAAACGGTTTGAAGAGAAAAAGAAAGTATCAACAGTTGACTTTACAATATGTTTATATGTGTTTGCATGGACTGTAGTAAAATTCTATGAATTTGCACCAGAAACTGAAGTCGCGTACTGTGGATAATAACCGCAACCCAGAATGGAACGAGGAGATGACCCTTGCCATCAAAAATCCCGATGAACCTGTGAATCTAGTGAGTGTACTAATGATATTCGGCGAGTTTTCTAATTTATGCAAGTAACTATACTTTGATAACTCTTCTATAAAGTCTCCATTTTTAATTTGTGAAAAAATTGTAATGAAAGCAGATAGTGTATGATAAGGATACATTCACATCGCACGACAAGATGGGAGATGCACAGATAGATATCAAACCATTCGTTGAGGTTCACAAATTGGGTTTGGAACAACTTCCAGATGGAACAGAGATCAAGAGAGTTTTGCCCACCAATGACAACTATTTGTCTGAAGAGAGCAAAATTGTTTCCAACAATGGTAAGATCGTTCAGGATATGATACTTCTATTGAGGAATGTTGAATGCGGCGAGGTTGACATTCAGCTTGAATGGATTAAAGTTCCAGGTGGTAGACGACTCTAAAATACAAATGAAGTATTATGGGGTTTATGTGTCTCTATCTTTGTTTGTGTGTGTGTGTGCCACATAACTAATAATAAAAGCTACAGGTTGTTTTGACTTTTGACTTTTAGACAGCACAACCAGCAGAACAGAGTACTTCCCTGCTTTGTAATTGATATATTATTTCGATTTAGATTTAACCAAAACCGTTTTTGGTTTCCCGCCAGTTTTCTGATTTGATTTTCCGCAGATGAAGAAAAATAAACGTGAATTAGAAAAACAAAAAATAAGCTTGGAAGTTTGNCATATTTTTTTTTTTTTTTTTTTTTTTTTTTTTAATTTGGTTTGTTAAAATTGTAAAATTGCAGAGATATTCAAATGTACGGTTATGGTTTCATCAAGTTCGGAATCTTATCCATCTCCAAATTTCAATTTGGAAAACACTTGTAAGGAAAAAAATCGCAGATAGATACAAACGAGATTGAAAACAAAATTCATAGCTTTGAAAATTATATTTGCAGATATTTCTTTCTTTCTTTTGGATCTGTGAAACTTGGAACTCTGTTTCTAATTAACTCCAAAAGTTATGGCGTCGTGGACTTCAACATCGTCTTTAATGGCTTCAAAAGCTATAATATCCAAAACAGCTTTGATATATTCGTCAACGGGAATAGTCAAACGGAGTTTCTTATCATTTACATCAGCTTCTCCTTTTGCTAAACCCCTCAAGATAAGATCTTCAAATGCCACTAAATTCGATGAAGTAGCCAACAGTCTCGACGAAGGCATGGACCAGATTCGACGCTTACAAAACGGTTCTGACGTGAGAGGAGTCGCATTGAAAGGCGAGAAAGGACGAATGGTTGACTTAACGCCATCAGCCGTTGAAGCAATTGCAGAGAGCTTCGGAGAATGGGTTGCAGCAACGGAGAGTAAGGGAAACGGCGTCATTAAGATATCTCTTGGACGGGACCCACGTGTTTCCGGTGGGAAGCTAAGCACTGCCGTGTTCGCCGGTTTAGCTCGAGCAGGTTGTTTAGCTTTTGACATGGGTTTAGCTACTACTCCTGCTTGCTTCATGAGCACGTTACTCTCTCCATTTGAATACGACGCTTCAATTATGGTAACGCACTTCAACTTAAACAGCTCTGTATTTTGTCAATTTTTACCAAATTGATTGTAATGAAGAAATTTGTGCCGTTGTGATTTTGAAGATGACGGCTTCTCATTTACCGTATACAAGAAATGGACTCAAGTTCTTTACCAAGAGAGGAGGATTAACGTCTATTGAAGTGGAGAGGATATGCGATTTAGCTGCCCGAAAATACGCTACTAGGCAAACTAAAGTCTCTACATTGATCAGCACTCGACCTAAGCAAGTTGATTTCATGAGTGCGTACTCTAAGCATCTTAGAGAAATCATTAAAGAGAGAATCAATCACCCCGAACATTACGACACTCCTCTCAAAGGATTCCAGGCAAGAGTCCACCTCTAATGATCTCTTTCTATCTTAAGAATGTTGGACAAGTTATGACGGCTTTTGGGTTTATGAATGTTAGATAGTTGTTAATGCGGGTAATGGGTCTGGAGGGTTCTTCACGTGGGACGTTCTTGACAAGTTAGGAGCCGATACATTCGGTTCTCTCTATCTAAATCCAGACGGGATGTTCCCTAATCACATTCCTAATCCAGAAAACAAAGTCGCAATGTCACGCACCCGAGCTGCAGTTCTCGAGAACTCAGCAGATCTCGGGGTTGTATTTGACACAGATGTTGACAGGAGCGGAGTAGTGGATAACAAAGGAAATCCTATAAACGGAGATAAGCTCATTGCGCTTATGTCAGCAATTGTGCTTAAAGAACATCCAGGTGGGTTGTTCGTTAATATGTCCGTATCTTTGAGAGTGTAACTTATGATATAGATTTTCAAGAATGGATACAGGAAGTACAATTGTAACGGACGCAAGAACGAGTATGGGGCTAACTAGGTTTATAACGAACCTAGGAGGGAGACATTGTTTGTACAGAGTAGGTTATAGAAACGTGATTGACAAGGGAGTAGAGCTGAACAAAGACGGCATTGAGACTCATCTCATGATGGAAACTTCAGGACATGGTGCTGTTAAGGAGAATCACTTCTTGGATGATGGTTAGATTATTACTACTTCTATTGTTTGAATGAATGATAATATATATGCTAAGTTCACTATGATCTTAGGTGTTAAGGATACATTTGTAGGTGCATACATGGTGGTGAAGATCATAATTGAAATGGTTAGAATGAGACTCGCGGGATCAAAGGAAGCTATCGGTAGTCTAATCGAAGATCTTGAGCAACCATTAGAAGAGCTTGAGCTGCGGTTGAATATCTTGTCAGAGCCAAGAGATGCCAAAGCAAAAGGCATTGAAGCTATTGAAACATTTAGGGAATACATAGAGGTATTGTAGCTATTATTAATATTCCATTGGTTATGGCTTTAGCTTTAGACTTTAGAATCATAAATCGTTTATTAGGGGGGAAAATTGAAAGGATGGGAACTGGACTCGTGTGGAGATTGTTGGGTGAGTGAAGGTTGCTTGGTGGACTCAAATGATCATTCAACTGCCATTGATGCCCACATGTACAGGTAATCATTTAAACACATAAATTTTGTGGTCGAATTAGAATTAATAATTGAAAAAAATTTAGGGCAAGAGTAAGTGACGAAAAGAGTGGGGACGAATATGGGTGGGTGCATATGAGGCAGAGTATTCATAACCCCAACATCGCACTTAATATGCAATCAATGCGTCCTGGTGGATGTCTCTTCATGACCAGAGTCTTCACAGACCAGTAATTTTGTTATCTTTCTTTAGTTACAATGATTGTACAGTTTAATTACCAATCTGAAATAGTATATGTCTATAAGTAATCATTTAACGAAACGTTTACTTGATTCATCATGTGGGGTTGATCAGGTTTCTCGATGCTAGTGGAATGGCGAGATTTCTTGATATGAGTGACGTCGACAATTACATCGGAGGTCAATCTTGATGGCCAATTAAACTACATGCGAATTATGTTATGATACTACATGTAATCTTTAATTATATGTCGAATCATGTATATAAGCATAATCGTGCCAACTTTGATGACTACTATAAGCGATTTAAAATAAAACACCACCATTTAATAAAAAGTAAAATGTCTACAACGATCAACATTATTGTCATATAGGAAAAAAAACAGAAAATTGGTTTTGAAAGATATTTTTTCTTCATTTTTTTCCGACAAACTCGTTAACTAAATTTTCAAAATCAATGTTTCTAATTAGTTCCTTTTCAATAGATAAGACATCTAAGTCACTCAATTTTTCTTGTGACGTATTCGAATGGAGATAAGATTTAGTCAACTTCAATTTTGAAAACTTCTTTCAGAAGATGTATTCAATAAACCATCAATGAGTTCCGATAGCAATCTTCAACTCTTTTCAAAAAGTCCAAGACCTCAATTGGTCTTTTAACTTTATTTTGTAATGATTCTCTTAAAATATTAAGTTCAAAGAAAAGATCAATACCAATGAGCAAATTGCAATGTTCTCAAATCGAACAATAAACCAAGTAGAGAGCTTGATCCATGATTTAATTGAAATAGTCAACCCTAAAATTTTCTTCGGGTGAAAATGTCACACTTTCCTCCATGTTCTGTGAATCTTCACCAATCATCATAATGTTTTTCCTTCTGATGATCCTCATTGGTTGTTTGCAAAGCACAACCTCAGTCTCCATAGATTTTGTAAATTTTTCCTGCTTCTGTTTTTGCTTTTTCAAAACCAAAATTTCTATACTTTTGAAAATATGAAATCAACCCTTTCAGTTGAGAAATACCCACATCAATGTTCATGTCTTCAGACTGCGAACTCTTATCACAATGTTAATAACATACATAAGATCATACCAAATAACCATGGAAACCAAGAACTCAAAATTTCTAATTACATGTGTTTCACTTGTTGCAAGACATTCAACATCATTTTACTCTTTAGGATCCTCATTATTTTCAGCAATATACACTAATACATTGATGATTTTAGGAGCCTTAAACTATATTGCTTTAATACTTTAAATATGGTTCTCCCAACGAGTATGTGATAAAGGCTTAAATATTAGGCCATCCACACAATCTTCAAATATTTTCCTGTATTTATTTGAAGATGAAAAGAAGCAATAAGTGCGCTGTATAATCTCAAAAAACAAGATTGCCTTTGAGAAAATGGTTGCCATATCATAAAGTGCAAGATTCGAGCTGTGACAACTACATGGTGTATAAAATACTCTGGGATTAATCTTAATAATCTTTTTTGTACTCTTTAATGATATCCCTTCATATTAGAATCATTATCGTAACCTTGTCCTCTTACATCTTCAATTCTCAAATCAAAAGTCAACACTTCTTGAATCTCACAAAATGGTCTTGCTCCCGAAGTATCATCAATTTTCAAGAATATTAACAAAACTTCTTCAATCTTCATTTGAAGTTGATGAAACATCCACACACTGAATTATAACAGTCATTTGTTCATGATGGCTAATATCTGGAGAGCAATTAAGAATCACAAAGAAATACTTTGCACCCTGAATTTTCTTGACAATCACACCCATAATCTCATCGGCTAACAAACCTATAAGCTCATTGTGAATTCTGTTGGTGAGATAATGAGAAGAGATTTACCTTCCTTATATTTTCTAAGACGGTCTATATCACAATATCAAAATCAGCAATCATTCTCTATGAAACTTAAGAAATTCCCACAACATCCTTCTCCTAGTTTCTTATTGCTGCCACGAAACGCTAAAATTTTGTTTAGCAAGAGTTTTTACTACCGAAGTTATCCTTAGTAACACCTGCCTCTAATGATTTTTGGTTCTTTCGCAACTAACATCTAATTCTCTCCACTGTTTCATACACAATATATGTTCACGACTAGATTCTTATTCTTTAGGGAAAATTAAGTGAATAACATAATTTGGAAAACTAATTAAGGATATAGTACAAAATTGTTAAAACTGGGTGTGGTAGTAGTGGGCCAGTGTGGAAAATACCCTTTGCCCCTTCAGACAATCAAATTGATCAGCTTCTCTCTTGGCCCACACCAACATACTTTGGCCCACATGTTCCATCTTGTTCCCTGCAATGTACATTAACATTAATGGCAAGATACAGAGAAAATTTCATGGTGAAGAGTGCAAATTACAGCCACAAAATTTGAAGAAGAATATTTGTTTTCAACAAAAAGAATGTTTGGCTGTAAATTGCAAATATAGTTGGATGCAGAATATCTTAACAAGAAACAATATTATAATCTGATACCCTCTATATTAACGTCAAACTCATCTTCCCCAATAACACTTGCATAACCTAGAAACCAGAAGTATTAACACTCTTTGATAGCTGCAAACAAACGCAATCAATGCAGGCAAATTTGTTTTTAAGGTAGGTGTGATTGTGTTATGGAGTATTTATTGGGAGTTTGATTTCAGATTTTTGTGGGGACCGATGTTTGTAATTCATAAAAGTGTGTCGAGGAAGGGACCACTTCTTGTTAGCATAGATGGCAACACTTTTTTGTTTCAGACCTCGTGAATCGTTGTGTACTTTGTAAATAGATTTAGGATCTATAATTTTGGAGTTTTGCAAAAAAACATAGATGAATGATGATAGATCTGTTAGTTACAGTTATACGACTTCGTTCTTATCCGATACTTATGAGTTTTGTAATACTTTTGTATGTGTTGACAAAACGATGGGGTTGGGATATACATATATATATATGTAATATCTGCAAAATTATTTGATTACGTAATATATATATATATATATGCAAAATTATTTGATTATGTATCTGCAAAATTATTTGATTACGTAAAATATATATATATATATATATATATATATGTAATATTTAGTGTTTACACCACTAACAGACACAGACAAAGAACAAACGAGGATGGCAACGTGGGGAACAACCGTGGAAGTTGGTGGGCCCTCCAAAGTGCCAGTGGACGAGGATGTACAGGAGATGGGTTTTGTCAACGAGCGTGCAGTCCCAAACTACCTCCTAGAGCGAGATGCACCTCCATATTTTGATGATCCAGACGAAGAGAGTGGTCTTGAAGGTTTGTGTTGTGGAGGCAGTTGGCAAAATTTTATTGTATCAGTTATATTTGATAGTTACATCTAAAATGTGTGTTGTGTGTAAATTGGTATCAGATAAGGTGGAAAGAGCTATGCATGATATTGATTATGAAGGCACTGACATATTTGAAGGTTGGTTATTCAGGGATAAGGAGGAGTTCTGAACAAAACTGGCAATCCATGCTATCACCCATAAGTTCCACTTTAGATATGATAGGTCATGTCATGATAAGGTGAATGTTGTTTGTGTTGGGGCAACATGCCCATGGAGAGTGTATGCAACAAAAATGAGTGAAAGTGAACGATTTGCAATCCACATAATATCTTCATTCCATACATGTAACATTGCTGAAAGGTGCGACTTCCATAAACAAGCTTCGACTACCGTAATAGGAGCGCTTATCAAGAACAAGTATGTGAGGTTTGGCCGCAGTCCTGGTGCAAGTGAAGTTAGGCGAGATGTAAGTATTTGATGAATATACAATTACTTTAATTTGCATATATAAATATATTTTGCAGGCATAACATTAAATTGCATATATATTTTGCGTTATCAAGTACCAAAGGTTCTCACGTATAACATAGTTTGGCTGATATTTAAATCGTATATAGTTGCGTAGGGACTTCAGTTTGCAAATATCGTATTGGAAAACGTGGCGAGCAAGAGAGATATTTGACACAACCTAAACCAGTGACAATTTTGAATTTCCGCAGCGAGAAACAAATAGGGGAGCCTGCATAAACTACCGAAATCTCCTTTTTCTTCTTAATGTTGAGCTGCCTGCTTAGAAGCTGACTCACAAAAATACCAGACCAAGGATGCTTGCTTGTTAGCTCTAACAAGTCTCTAAATTGACTGTCTCTGAAGAACTCTGTTTCCTCAGGTTGAAGCGCTACAAGAAGGGACTGGAACCATGTAATCCTTTGGTAAATATTCACCCTCTGACCGGCAAGAGACTAACCATTCGCAATCAGCCGGGATGGGAGTTTGTTAGGAGACATACTGAACAACTGCGTGAACCATACATAAGCAATATTAGATGTAAACAAAATTGTTAGCTATAACTTCAAATATTTTGCATATAACAAGCAATGTATAGATAATAATATAGTTTACGGCAATTGAGAATATTAAATAACCCGACAGCAAGCAATGTACAACATCAGACAACAAGCAATGTACAACAAGCAATATACACCATTACATGAGACAACAAGCAAAAAATTGACATCAAATACAGACAATTGACAACAAATATAATAGACAACACCAACTGCAAACACACACATACACACTAAAGGCAATGACAATGCATGGGAATCACATGAAACTACTCAATCACCAAGATGAAGAATTCTGTGTTTTACACAAAACATTGAAACCTTGATACAATTCTGTGTTTAACAGAAACCATGAAGGATACATAAGAACAAAAAACACAATTCCTTGATTCTGGGCACGGGATTAAAAGCAATACCATCAACAAACTTATCAAACTAACAATCTAATGCAAATATCTCCTATTCAACAAAAACCCAAGACAAAATCGAGGTTACCCACAACAACACAAAATACCCAAACTATGACCCAACTGCAACACATCAAAATCGATGGCAACAAAAATCGGGGTGCTACAGTACAAGAAACAATGCGAAATAGAATCCAAATCAAATAGCGATTTTAGGGTTCTTTGTACTTGAAGTGGTTGACATTCCATTGTTTTGTCGTTACCCACGTGATAACAGAAAAAAAAAACTTTACAAAACATTATAAAACTCAGCTACTTCTCTAGGGGCATTTGTGTCCAAATGTTACTGTCAGTAACCTATGCTTTTAGGCACAAAAACAAAATTAATTATGATAAACTATTGTGCTATCCGTTATAGTTTCTCTATTCTTTAAGCATTTTCAAAGCACTCCTCTAATTACCAAACCCTTTAGATGCAAGTTGACTGCTATAACTTTGATTAAGAAATTTACAGCAAAAGTAAAAGATTTTGTTCAGTACTTTCGAGTAAACTAGCCATCGTTGATTTTATTTTGTCACATCACTCATTTTTTTTTGTATAATACGAGTGTGAAAAATATCTTTTACAACTATCTTTGGGAAAACAATAATCAAATGGCAACCTTTTGTTGGACCTTGTACAACCATTAAATCTCCATTCATTTCATCATTTTTTTTATGTTTTCCCATTTTCCTAGATCATATATATCCAAAAATCCAGTACACTCCTTCAAATCGTGATTCTTCTCACATTCATTCTTCTTAGCATCATCTTTGATTTCAACTTTTATTCATTCACTGCATTAAGATTTTCTGGCTCATGATCTGCTTCTTCACTTTGAAACTTAGTCATATTCTCATATACTCCATCTTTTATATCCTCATTCACTTCATCCTCTCCAAGAGTGTCTAGTTGTTTATCACTTTTTTCCCAAACTTTCATTAAAAGTTTTAGGTTTTTGCAGTACCTGAATAAAGTATTCTCTTTTGAAAATATTGCTTGTTCTTCTTTTATTTTATTTTTTCTTTCTATATTTTGCTCCAGAAAGTTGATTTCTTTTGTTTGATGACATCTTTTTATGCAATAGAAAACATAAATTTACAACCATTACTTACAATCCTGTAAAACAATTACGTGAAAGAAATCAAAGATATATAATCGATTTTATCTTGATCACTTGCATGGCATGATTTGGTGAGAGGAAATTTTTTTTTTTTTTAAAGTTTAAAAGAAGAATCCTTCAACGAAATAACGAAGAAATAATTAGAATAGAAACAAAACTTTTTGTTTACCACACCTAATATTCCTAATTTCAATATTAACTAATTGTTTAAGACTTTAAGTCTATGAAGCTTTTGTAATTCCATTTATTTATCTTACTTAATATAACAACTATATTTCTTTATTTAATATTAATTAATTGTTATATCCAGTTCATTTATTTATCATACTTATAATTTTTAAGTCCAGTCCACATGAAAATATATGCTCCTATTAATACTGATTAATGCCTCTACACTAAAACATACAAACATATGCCCCAAATTGTTTATCAAAATTTTGATGCCCTCGGAAATTGTTTCTTTTTCTGTAACTAAGACACGATTGTGTATATAAGCATGATTATCTGGGTGTCTTTTTTCATTCTAATTTATGGCAAATGACTTTGTTTTCCAAAATTTTGTTTGTGAGGACTTTGTGATTCTCTTCTCATCTCGTTGTCTTCATTATTTTCTTTCCAAAAGGTAACCAAAATGTAACTATGATTTCATTTTTCTTTGTTCGGAATGTAATTACAGTATCTTTGAAATGTCTTATGGTTTTCACTTCCCTTCTAACCAATTACTAAATTACTTTTTTTTTTGTCAACTTGACTCAAAAATATCAGAAAACAATCCAACAAGGAGGAACATTGTTAACATAAGCTTGATTTCTAGTTAAACTTTTAACGCTCCGAGCAAAGGCATCCGCTTTGTGATTGAGAGCTCGCAGAATCCAACCCAGTGAACAGATACGAAAAAAAATTTGAAGTCTTGTAAAATCCTCTAGGTAGGGCTGAAAGGCTGGCTGTCATCTTGACTAACTCGAATATATAAATATATATTAATTGGTTTGTTGGAGTATAAAAGAGTACTCTTAGAATAAAGCCACAAAGAAACTCGAGAGGAGACAAAAAATTCGAGTTACAATATAACAAAGAACAAGAATTAGCCAAAACCTGCTAACCGTGAACAAATGCCTCTCATTAAGACTACCAATAATGATTTTTCTATTCTTTCTTTTTTCATTAATACTAGACCACAACTGACCGGCCCAATAACCAAGTTACTATATAATATAGACAGTAAGACTCGATCACTGAGTATATGATAGTGCGTGCCTTCAATGGACTTACCACCTGCCACTAGACCAAGACCACTTTACACAATAATTTTTCCATCCAACATCTTTTTTTTTGCTTTTAGCACTCCACATCATTTTTAACTATTCGACCTATTCATTCACCGCTCTTTCATATTTTATATAACTACAAATCTACAATAGTTTTTTCAATAAAATTCAACACCCTACCCAACTAATTTTATATTCTTATTTTTATTTATATATTATAACTATACATTTATAAAATTTAATAATTAAATCTAAAATAACTAAAATGTGATAAAAAATTAAAATAACTTTTTTTGTTATATATTCAAAATTATTATTTCTATTTTGAATAATAAATACAAGAAATCAAACATATTTATTAGAAAAAAAAATTAAATTTCAATACAATACATAAATAAACACACCATACATAGAAATAAAACCACACCATAAAACTAGAAAACACACTAACTTAATTGTTACCACAAATTCAACTTAAAAGCATTAAAACTCTTAAATCACATATAGAGATTTAAAAATCTCTTTGATCATGAGACTGTCCGAATCTTGTCCAAATATGTTTGACTAGATCTATTTGAAATTTGTGATGTACAATTGAATTATGTAACTCAGATTAGCACGCACATGATTTATAAATGCATGTAGCACCTTGGTTGAGAATGGTCGTGGTGAACTAGACCTACTTGTCTCAGGATGATCATAATTGATCCAATTTTGAAGATATGAATCTCGTTTATCCTCAACAATTATATTATGCAATGTGACACATGACCTCATGATGATAGCCAAATCGGCTATGTCCCACATCCGAGCATGTTCACAACTAATTTTGAATCGAGCCTGCAACCTCCAATTGCAAGTTCAATATCCATCAAGATGCCTTTTGATATTGTGCAAATAACTTGTCTAGTTCACTCTGAGGAAGTCTAATTGATTAGACAAAAGTTGGATAAGAATGATAAATACCATTGTCTAGGTAGTATGCCACGTTATATGGACGTTGGGTAACAAAAATATTCATTTTAGGAGTATTTCCTTGTTCAGCATTTCAAACACTAGAGAACGGTCTAGAACATTTATGTCATTCAATGTTCCTAGACATCCAAAAAAGACATGCTAGATCCATGAATCATAAGATGCAATTAATTCAAAAATAATTGTGGTAATTTCCTTATCTCCCTAAGTAAATTGACTTTCCCACACCATAGGACAATTTTTCCTTTCCTAGTGCATGCAATCAATACTTCGAAACATCCTCAGAAACCCTCATATTTCACTAACGTGCAAAAGTTTTTGCAGGTCATCTTGAGTTGAAGCTCTCAGATATACGTGTTCATACAATTTTTTTAACAAAATCTATGCAGCATTCAATGTTGTATTTATTGACCGGATCGGCCGACACAACATATGCTAATCGCATGGCTGTGGTACATGTTGCTAATGGAGATATACATTCTTGCTCGGCTGCATCATATTGTTGAGTGAAGTAATTGTCACTACTTGATAACATGTCTTTGCATCCGGAACCACCGACGGAATATTGCATCGTCATATGTAGGTTAATTGGCAAAGTAGTCATTAATCAATCTTTGATTAGTAGCTACGAGACCTCTCTTGTTACGAGGTGCATAGTTTTCCTCTAGTTTCTTGCGACGCTCCATAAAATGGTTGATAATGTACTTTTTTTCAATTTCACACTGCTTCTTGTAATTTTTGATACCAAAAGGAAATTCTGATGGATCCATTGATATTTTTTAGTATGTTGAGATTCATGGTAATGGAACATCAATGGAAAAGTGAGTCATCATTAAATAAGAAAATGAGTGGTTGAAATCAACAGACTCCAAACAAACGTTACATTACATATCAGTAGATAATACTAAATTAATTCATTTTTTGTCAACATTAGGGCAAAACTGGCCGGCCCATTAGCTAAGTTCCTACATAATATAAGCAGTAGGACTCAATCCTGGTTGTGTAATGGTGTCTGCATTTAGTAGACTTACCACCTGCCACTAGACTAATGTCACTTCACGAGTAGATTAATTCATTAAAAGCCAAAAGTTACAAATTACTTTATTAAAAATTAAAGATTACCAAAAAAATATTAGTAAAGCAGAAAACGACAAAGACACATTATTAAAATAGAAAATGATAAAATACACATTATTTTTTTATATTGTGGACTAAAAACAAACACGCATCATTAAAGAAAAATAAAAACAAGCACAAATTTTTAGAGGAGAAAATTACAAACACACATTATTAATACTAGAAATGGAGGAGTCTTCAAACTAATGAAACCTTAAAAAGAAAAATACACAACTCGGAGGACTCTTCAATCAAGCTATTGGAAGACTCGTCAAACAATTCAAACCCCAAGAAGAAGAATACACAACTCGGACTACAATGGTTTTGAGTTGTATTCTGAAAATAAGTATGAGAAACCTGTCCAATTAATCCACTAAGACAAGTGATGGCTTTGAGTTGTATTCTGCAAATGAGTATGAGAAACCTGTCCAATTAATCCACTAAGACAAGTGATGGCTAGAAGACTATAAAAATGGACAGGGAAATTTCTGATTTGAACCCACAAAGGGATGAATTGTAGATAATCTAGAGGTCAAATTTTGACCCATATCTCCATTACAAGCGTCAGTTCATTATAGGTTTGGACTCTTTTTTCTCAAATTTCTTCAGACACATGTTCGTTTGAGAAGATATATTGGAACTCTTCCAACGAGGCTGAAAGTGTTTGATTCAACAAAGGAAAATTCGATTAGATTCGGCATCGCAAATTATTCATCCTCTTCTTCCAAGTTGAGACACATCATTTCACGATCCATATCAGAAGACATAGTTTTAAACTGGTGAAAAAGAGCTATAGAAGAAAACCAATGGTAGAAAAAGCAAAAAGCCACCATGGAACTGCGACGAGGCAGTAACCTAACTGTCATAAGGAAAGACTTTGGAGAGTTAAGAGTGTCCTGAGCTCAAAAATGAAAATCTACTAAATGTTTCCATTGAATCCATTGTTCAAGAATAACTTTATAATTAGGTTTTGGGAATAAAAATACAAAATTATAATTGAAAAACTGGAGTGCAATTGACCATGCATCTTGTTTCTAATATGTTAATACTAAATAAGTTAATTAACAGATGATACTTTTTAAATCCAATAAAATGTAAGTTGTATCACACATATGAAAACAACAATATATTTTAACCGTGTTTGACAAAATAATGTCTTTTTGAACCCGATAAAATATAAGTTAGATCAAATGAATGATAGATAAAATTTAGGCTCTGATACTATATTAGAATTTGGGTTTCCAACTCGAAACTAATTGACAATGAGTGAAAATGTCCATATCTTATATATACTAGAGAAGATTCCTTCCAACTTTCGATGTGGGATATTATTTCCTAATAAAATATCTGTACAATTTAATCAATACCGACTTATAAACTTTGTTACCACTTGTAATAACGATATAGAGATGCACCTATATATATCCAAAATTAGAAACTTAGTAACTATTATTATATTTTTTCGTCAACTAGCAACTATTATTTTGGTTAGTGAAAAAATAATTTTAAATATTAAATGGCACAAGCTAGGTTACTTGTTCCATCTTTGGCATTTGAATAAGGGTAGTTTCAACGAATACCTCTCATCTGTCGTTTAGCTATTAAACATGAGACAACCCCACTTGGACTATTTTTGTTAATGTTGGCACTGAGGTCTTCCGTTTTTGTCTTTGTACTCATCACTTTAATCTAATACAAGGTAGTGTTTTTGACAAAACTTTTTTTACAGTTAGTAAAATCACCCTTTTTAATCAATTAGATCGAAAATCTTACTTAACTATTATGTGATAATTTGAAATTATACTTCAATAGAGTTTTTGTTTTTAAAATATACATTTAACCAGTTGATTAATGGTAATTTTTATTTTAACGTGTTTTTATAACAAAATGTTTTATATTTTTTCATAATAAGTTTTCCAGTGTGCTCTATCCCAACCCACCATCTTAAAATGTTCAGTTGCTCACCCAATATATATATATATATATATATACTTTTTTTTGTTAATTCTTCAGCAATCTTTAATCTTCGCATCTTAAAGCTCATGTACAACTAAAAAACACTTGTTTTCTTGCTTATAATATTTCCCATTAGCCAAAACCAACATCGAACTATTTCCTCACATGATCAACATTAATGTAAAGTAATTCTTATATAACTATAAAAAAATATTATATATCAATTTGGTGGACCATAATTTCAATGGTAATTGGGATTGTAGATCTGCAGCACCACTAAAAATATCTCCAATGATACTCCAAATCATACTCTAAACTCTATACTTGGAATAAAACCATCTTCATTCCATATTTTACTCTAAAAATAGAGAAAAAAACAGTAAAACTCCATTTTTTTTACAAATCGATCCTTTATTTTTAATGTGTTATTACTTTATGCCCAAACTAAATTGTCCCATAAAATTTCAGTATTACACAATTTAATACTAAAAAAAATATTAAAATTTATAAAAATAATTAAATGCATCAATAACATACATTATTATAAAAAATACAATGACTTGTTTTCATTTGCATTTTCACATATATTATAATATATTATAAAATTTTCACTTGCATTTTCACTTTTTTTTCTAATTATCTGATGTAAGAAAATTTTATTTTAACTAAAACTTTGATTTTGTTAATATTATTATGGACTATTTCCTTTTAAATTAATATAATTGTATAGAATATATAGATTTGAAAAGTAAAATGATATCTTAGAAATTAATAATAAGTTGATAGATATAATATTAAAATATTTATTTGAAGTAAAAGATGGAGTAGACCATTGGAGCAAATCTCTTCTTCATATTTGGAGTAAGAAATAAAGTAAACCATTGAAGATGCTCTAAGACATAATATTTAAAGCTGCCCCGCGTAACATATCCCAATAATACATATATAGGGTCCGGTTGCATTCTTTTTCTTTTGTCAACAATAACTTCTATTGATAAGGAGCTTCTGGTCAAGTGGTAAGGAGTGGAGTTGAGACTTTTAAGAGTTTGCAAGTTCGATTCTCCTACTATATGAAACGAAATCACAATTTCTTGGTTATCCCTACATGAATATGAGCCCATGCTTTTGGTCAATTTGAATATCCAGAAGTGGGAGTCTATCTGTGGGCTGTACCACCCCTTGAAAATAGTCATGCTCCTCCCATATGGTCTATGGTCAGGAGTAAAAAAATCAATAACTTATATTATTCATAGTGATAGCAAATATAAATGTCACGAGAAATAGATATAGACTGAATCAGGGAATCACTTGTAGTGAAGCTAAGATGGCGACAAACAAAAGATAGTATATTACGCATGAATGATTAAAGCATAAAAAATGGCTTCATAAAATCCAAACATATATTATTAGCAAATATAACAATTTTACCAAAAAAAGAAAAACATAACAAAGTATCTTCATCGATCATAGCTATTACATGTCCTTTCTGAAAGTTACTACTTCCAACGTAAACGATTACATTTCATGCACACGATATATCTCACAAATTCGGATATATAACATAACATAGTGGCTTCATCGATCTTAAATATTACATGTCCTTATTTATTACCTTTGAATTCAAATAGTGATTTTGAGGCACACATAAATTGGGAGTACTCTCCTCTATTCCTCGGACAAGAGATGTTCATCGATTTCTTTGGAAACTTCGACACAGAACTGGAGGAGAGTCTCGGGATGAGCTACCTCCTCGCTAATCTTCTCATACTCAAGCTGCCAGTGCACAATACTCCCTGGTCCTCCTTGCTTAGGAGTCACCTGAATCGTGAGCAAGAAGGTTTTGTACTCTTTCATCAGATCTCCATCTATAACCCTAAAGGTTATCAAATTCTTCTCCGGCTCCACTGCTTCGATCCTCTCATTTGCCACTCTTGCCTCTCCATCTGTACCAGGTAATTTATAAGGATTAGTTACAACTTGGAACTGATTAAAGTGGCCATGAGATCTGAAAGATAAGATTATATATATATATATATATGTAACATAGACTTGCCATGAACGTAGTTCTAGAAGATGATAGAGCCGACTTTGCCCCAATCACCTTTTTTTTTTTGTTAAAGGGTTATTGCCCCAATCACCTTCATGCAGATCACAGCCTTGAATGTTGCCTGGAGTTGCTTTGTGAACATGGTGTGGTTTCCCGGCGAACATGTGATGGAACTTTCCAGCCGAAGCTTTGATCTCCACTTCTGTCTCAAGCTTCCCCACCAAATTAGGCGTTTCTGTTTTCTTCACTTCCTCTTCCGTCGGTTTCTTGATAGCCTCACTCACCTTCTCAGCTGTCTCCTCGCCGGTTTAGTTGGTACCACCTTCACTGTCGTTTCCACGTTTTCCTGTACTTTCTTTGGAATTTCAGTAGCTGTCCCCGCCATATTTGTAGATGTTTTGATGTCTTTTTATTTTTTAGTTTGTTTATGGTGTAGATCGTGAGTTCCCTTGGGAATTCTTTGGCTCTATATGTAGAGGGGAATGACAGCAGGTGTAGAAGAAGAAGACACATGACTTGTGCTTACAATCACATCATTGTGACCCACGTACATATGACCATAATGACAACTATTACCAATAATATATGGAAAAAAATCGATTTAATCTCAAACTTACAAAAAAGATTAAATACTCAACTTGTTCGCCTCTAAACAAACCTCTAATTTTCCATTGACCATTCAGTTTAACCCCGACGTTAACTTAACTAACAAAATCACTAACTCCGTTAATAAATCCCGTTAATAACTCAATGTACAACACAATTTCTTTCTCTTCTAAGATTTCTATTATTTCGAAATCAAAACGAAACCCTAGCAAAAAAATCTCATCAAATCGAAACCATAGCACACAAAGTCTGAAGTTCTTGGCGAATTCTAGAGTTGCTTAAGAAAATTGAATTGTACGTGAAGGTTTCGGCGAATTTTTCCTAGTGTTTGGTGTTGTTATTGTTGTTACTTTTTTAGAGGTTAGAGATAATAAAGGTGGTGGTGAATTGATCACCACCATGCATGCTAGATCCGTTACAACTGACACTACAAGAAAATATAGCTAATTCCAACGACCAATCTCATCATAATAGAGACATTTTTGACAAAAACCGATGGAAAATGGTTGTCACTATAGCGTCGTCGGAAATCAAGGTCCCGTCGGAAGCCGTCGGACAAAACCGATAATTTCTGATAGATTCTTACGACAAAATTATGTCGGATTTCATCAATTTGCTCCCGTCAGGTTCTGTCAAAGAATTTTTGTCAGTTTCTGTTGGCTTTCTACCATCGGTGTCCATGGATAAGCTATATTCCTTTCGGAAACCGTCGTTTTTCTGCCGTCGGCTACCATCGGTTTATATTTCTGACAGAAACTGACGGAATTTAATATATTTTACTTTTAAAATTAATTAAATTATTTTTTAAAAAATATGTTAAATAATTAAGTTAATTTTGAAAATATATTTTATATTTTGAATATTTTTTGTTTATATTTATCCCCATGTTCTGGGTCTCGCAACCATCCGGCAAAGATTGAGGAGTGTCGAAGATCCGCAATAGCTAGGCAATCTGAGCTTTACTCCTCACTTACCTCTCCTGAGTCTCACGGTGTGCGGCTTGGGTCTGCTGAATAGTCTGCTCCATGTGCACGTGGCTCGCCCGGAGATCCACCAGCTTTTGTCATTCCTGCTGACTGAGACCCAACCCCTGACTAAAATCAACACCTGCTGGCAACACATCGGCGGTAGCAAGCTTACCGAGTCCAAATCGTCGTTCTTTGCTGCAAAGAGTTTCCTACAAAATAAATAAAATATTTAGATGGTTTTGAGTATAACTTTACATAATCTAAGAATGTAATTAATTGGATTAAATGATCGCCGAGCACATGATCATTGGAAACTATCGTACAAAATCCTGAAAAAACGTAACAATATTAGTTTATAACATAGAAATTTAACTATGTAATATAAATCTAGCAAAATTTATTTTATGCATTTATTTTGAAAAATATAAAATATTATTTTCAATTAAATTGAAATTATATTTTTATATAAATTTACTATATTTATCATATAACATAGAAATTTATATCAATTTTATACTTATACAAATAGTTATATATATATATATATCAATATATATGTTTCAAAATTGAAATCTTTTAATAATCTGAAAAAAAGAAACGTGTTCTTCATAAAAAAATTTTGACCCAAACATAATCTTCAAATCACACAACCGTGGCAAATCAATCATATTTCAAACTATATTAAGCCTAATCTAAGAGTTCTATAGCCCTATATACACCTAATTCTGGAATTCCATTACACATCATCTAAATCAGTTCAACCAATAAATCATGAGGAGTGGAGTGGTTTAGGTTTAAACTTACATAATTAGAAGAAGATGAGAGGAATTGTGAAAACGCCTTTGTCGGCTTTAGAATTTCCTGTGGTGACGGAATTTTAGAAAGAATCTGTTGAATTAGCGAAGAATAAGATTTTGCGATGATGAAATAAAGTAATGACCCATTGGTTACTGTAGGCTTATAATCCGTCACAAACCAACAAAAATTTCTAATTTTAAATACAAATTTTAAAAATAAATAAATAATTAAACCCGTCGGTTTCTGTCAGATTATAAACCTATAGGTAATGACATGTTTAATCTTACATACTTTCATAACATATATTTTTCTAATCTTATAGAATATCATTACATATACTTTTTTAATCTTATAGAATATCATAACACATATTTTTCTAATCTTATAGAATAGCATATATTCCGTCACGAATATAAACATTGGAGTGTGATCTTGATAAGTTACTAAATGAAACATACATTCCATTTTCCGTATATGTTATTAGTAGAAATAATTTTCTTGACATGACCGGTGATCCTGTCTACACAGATCTCCGGTAAATTGTAATATGTTTTTATATGTATCATTTCAGCTGCTGTCGATGGAATGTAAATTATGCTTATATTTTTTTAAAAAACAAATATTGTATGATCCATTGGCTCCCGTCGGTACGTATCTGATAGTTACCAACATGATTTAAATTGCGGTTTTAAAAAAATTTGGAAAAAATTATAATTACCATATCCGTCGGTTTCCATTGGTTCAAAACAAACAGAAACCGATGAACTTTGTTTTCGTCGGCTACTGACGATACTCAAATTCTCTATATACATCATCGATTTCCATCAGCTTTTTTCTGATGGGATTTTGCGGTCAGAATCACCGTCGGAAATGGTGCTGTATTCTTTTAGTGTGATATTACTACTTTCTCTATTTTCTCTAATTTGAAGCTTACTGAAGAAAATTATTCACAAACTCCCAAATTAACTGAAATAATGAAACTGAAGCATCTGATATTCAAATTTAATAGTATAAATACATATAAAGTGTGTGGATAAAAATAATCAAAACTAATAGATCTACAAAATCTCATAAAAGTCAAAATCTGAAACCAAAACACCGTTACGAACGAGATGATTCTCAGCAAATTTTTGATTTAGAGTTTTGATAAAACGCACAGTTTCAACTAAAAGTTTTATGATTAATTTGGAGGCGAACGAATTGAACATTTAATCTTTCCACTTTTGTAAGTTTGAGGTCTAATAGATTTTTTTTATTGATTTAGTTTATGTCAAGATTTCCACCTGTTTACCTACACTTATAATTGGGGAAAATGATTTAAATGACTCAAGATCCCATTTTGAATGCAAANTTAAATGACTCAAGATCCCATTTTGAATGCAAAAATATATCCCATTTGTTTTTTTCTTCAAAAGTAACCTCCAAAAGTAGTGAATTTATAATTTTACCCTTAATTACCAAACAAAAAACTTGAATACGTAATTACCTCTATACCCTTTTGCGCTAT
>OVBA01004333.1:0-23159 GCA_900406435.1 Lepidium aucheri | reverse complement strand
AGAATTCATAGGTTGAATGCTATGTTTAAGGATGATTACATTGCGGTTTCCAAAATGATAGAGCCCATGTGTGGATTACGGTTTAACTTAAGCAAGTTGTTTTTTAGACAAGATGTTCCCACTTTGTGTGCAGCTTTTCCACCTTAGGTCACTACACTTGCTTAAGGCCAAGCAAGATCTAAGTTTGGGGGAGATGATGTGTGTGATTTTTGATGGTTTTAGAGTCTTGTTTTAGGTAGTTTTGCGTCCCTCTAGATAGGTTTTCGATTACTTAAGTCCTTTTAGGTTTGTTTTGCTTTCTTTTCATTTGCATTTGGAGTTTGGAGTTTTATCTAGGAAAAGGAGCAGAAAAGGAGCTAAAACTGAAGCTAAGGACAATTCGATCAGCTGCTAGGCGAAAAAGATCATGCAACCTCGGATCGCTACCTCGCGGATCGCAGGGCGAGGACTGCTCAGAACGCTCGAGAAAAGATACCTCAGTCACCAGCCTCAACCTATCTGTCGCGAGGAAAGATCAATCCCTTCATGGGAAGGATTACACTCGGACCATCCACTTAGTCTCAACCCACGAGGGCCAACACAAGAAGCAGTCCTTGGTGCCCAAGCTCGCGCAAGGACTCTGAGGGCAAGATTTACAGAATTCCTGGTTGACCGACTTAGATCGGTTTGACCATTAGGGTAATGAAAATAACCTTATAAATATCCTCTCATCACACTCTTATCTTTTTTGTCTGATGTTTAGCTGAAAAACTCTCTCTACTTTTATTGTTGTTTCCTTTATGCTTGTTTAAGGTTATTTATAATTATACTTTTAAGTTAATGAATTAAGTTTGATCTTCATCTTTAGTTTTCTGCAATTTCATTTAAGTTTCTTTATGTTTATGCAATCTAGTTCTACCCTACTCCTCCGCATTCAATCCATGAGGCACAAGTAGATCCGTGTGGATCTCGAGGATAGGGTGATCGGAGGTGAATCCGTTGATTCCTTCGCCGTTCTAGCCATGATCTGAACTCCAATCTCTTCTCACATGGCTAAGCTTAATGTTGATCTGTCCCTGATCAAGAGAGATATGATTTGGGCTGTGACCTAAGGCTAGGGCTGATGGTAACAGAGACAAAGTGCCTTGTGAGTGATGGCTTGATCCACCGAAGAGAGATCTAGCATGTGTGTCGCCTATTAAACAAGTTAGGCTTAGCTAAATGCTTTTGGTTTGGCATGATCGTGGCTAACATCGTAATGTATCATTCAATCCGGATAGGGGTCTTCGCCGTTAGAACGGGTCAATCTAACCTTGTCCCGGTCTAGGGATCGCTCAAAAGAGTTTGGCAAGTTGGGATCGGCGAGTTTAACGCCGATCAACCTCCCTATCCTTTAGATCCATACCTTTAATCTTATTTGTATCTTATTGCAAATTTTTGTCTCTGTTTTAAGTCATTTCTCTGTTTTAATAAATTCCATTCTACTTTAATTTTTTCTTTTAGTGTAATTTGTCCTATTGTCTAGTTTGCAAGCTCACCTAATATCATAGCCTATCATAGTGACAGAATGGTAGGTTGCTTGAACTAAGATCTTGTAGTAGATAGGTTGTTTACAAGCATCGTTGAGTATTTGGTTTGACAATTCCCATTTATCAAGAACGTTGAAGTAGCACTTACTACTCTCACAAACCGTCTAACTCTCTTGTTATTGACTCATGCGCTTCTCACCACTTGTTTAGTAACCTTTAGATGGTACAAAATGTTGAACTAGCACGCTTACTATCACAAAGCATCTAACTCTCTTTTTATTTACTTATATGATTCTCACTACTTGTTTAGTAACCTTAATTGATACGGAACATTGAACTAGCACTTACTATTCTAACAAACCGTCTAACTCTCTTGTTATTAACTTATGTGCTTCATACCACTTGTTTTAGTAAAATTTAGTTGATAGAGAATGTTAAAATAGCACTTTTACTCTCACAAATCGGCTAACTCTCTTGTTAGTAACTCATGTGCTTCTCATTACTTATTTAATAACTTTAAAATGATGGAGAATGTTGAACTTGCACTTATACTCTCACAAACCGTCTAACTCCCTTGTTATTGACTAATATACTTCCCACCACTTCTTTAGTAAATTTAACTTGATAGAGAACATTTAAAAAGAACTTATACTCACACAAATTGTCTAACTGTCTTGTTATTGACACACGTGCTTCTCACTACTTGTTTAGTAACTATAATTTGATTGAGAACGTTAAACTAGCACTTATTACTCTCACAAACCGTTATCTTGTTACTGACTTATATGCTTCTCACCACTTGTTTAGTAACCTTAAGTTGATAGAGAATATTTAAGTAGCACTTATACTCTCACAAACCATCTAATTCTCTTGTTATTGACTTATGTGCTTCTCACCACTTATTTAGTAATCTTAAGTTGATAGAAAACGTTGAACTGGTACTTACTACTCTCATAAATCGTCTAACTCCCTTGTCATTGACTTGTGTGCTTCTCACCACTTGTTTAGTGACATTAAGTTTATAGAGAACAGTGAACTAGCACTTATACTCCCATAAACCGTCTAACTTTCTTGTTACTGAATCACATGCCTCTCACCACTTGTTTATTAACCATAAGTTGATAGAGACTTGTAAGTAGCACTTACTACTCTCACAAACAATCTAACTCTTTTGTTATTGACTTATGTGCTTCTCTCCACTTGTTTAGTAACCTTAAGTTGATAGAGTACGATGAACTAGCACATACTAGTCTTACAAACCGTCTATTTCTCTTGTTGTTGACTTACATACTTCTCACCCTTGCTTATTAACCTTAAATTGATAGAGAACGTTTAACTTGCACTTACTACTCTCAAAAACCATCTAAATATCTTGTTATTAACTTACGTGCTACTCACCACTTGTTTAGTAAGCTTAAGTTGATAGAGAACGTTGAACTAGCGCTTAAATACTCTTACAAACCGTCTAACTCTATTGTTATTTACTCATATACTTCTCACCAGTTGTTAAGTAACCTTAAGTTGATAGAGAACGATTAACTACCACTTAGTATTCTCACAAACCGTCTAACTCTCTTGTTATTGACTTATGTGCTTCTCACCACTTGTTTAGTAGCCTTAAGTTAATAGAGAAGGATGAACTAGCACTTATACTCTCACAAACCGTCTAACTCTCTTGTTAATGACTCACGTGTCCCTCACCCCTTGTTTAGAAACAATACGTTGATAGAGAACATTTAAGTAGCAACTTACTACTCTCATAAACCATCTAACTCTTTTGTTATTGACTTATATGCTTCCCACCACTTATTTAGTGACCTAAATTAATAATGAACATTGAAGTAGCACTTGTACTCTCACAAACCATCTAACTCACTTGTTATTGACTCACGTGCTTCTCACCACTTTTTTAGTAACCTTAAGTTGATAGAGAACGTTTAAGTAGCATTTACTACTCTCACAAACTATCTAACTCGCTTGTTAATTACTCATGTGCTTCTCACTACTTGTTTAGTAACCTTAAGTTTATAGAAAATGTTTAAGTAGCACTCATACTCTCACAAACCATCTAACTGTAACACCCCAACTAATTAAACTCAAGTTCCGACACATTCTAGTAAGGCCTTGGCGGGCCTTACACTTAACCATTTCAAGTTCCATCATTCACTAAGTCAAAGTTCAATTAAAAGATGTGATAAGCCCAAATAGTTCATAAAAACTCGGTTCCATTCTTATTCATAACTAAATTCAAGGTTCAATAACACCAAGTGATAACTTAACAAATTGAAAGCGGTTCTAGCATCAAGTTCAACTTCAAATAACATAAAATAAAACTCCAAATCCCATCCCTAAACCCACCTCCTCTCCGTCCCGCCTTGGTCTCGCTCCTATTAGCCACTTTCTCGATCATTGGTCGAATCATTATCTACAATCACGCAGATTGAATAAGCAAAAGAATTGCTTAGTGGTTCGGTCATCCCGTCCCACTAGGCTATAACCAGAACACGTATTCAATAACAAATCAAGTAAAACCAGAGAACAATCACGATTTTAGGGTTCACTCATCGATTAGTTTAACTACCCAGGGTACATCCGAATCAGCCAAAGTAACCTTTGAGTCAAGAGAAATAACAATATCATATCACAAGTCACAGATCCGAACCCTAAGGTTCACAAGTCACAGATCCGAACACAAAGGATAGCAAGTCACAGATCCGAACACTAAGGTTCACAAGTCACATAACCGAACACTAAGGTCGCAAGTCACAGATCCGAACACTAAGGTTCGCAAGTCACAGAACCAAACACTATGTTCGCAATTCACAGGTCATGAACCACACGGTTCTTAATCACAATTTCGACTCACATGGTCCTTCCATTCACAATCAATCATTCAGCATAACCATTCTAGGGTTCTATTCAACCTATTACCAAACACGAGTCTAACTAGCCCACGGTCACGAACTCACCTTTGCCTTAAACTCTCTTTTGGGTTCCTTTTTGCTCCATGGGGTTCGAATTGCCAATACTAGCAAAACCTTCAACTCAATTCAACCTCTTTCCTTGCCTCAACTAGATCGATCTCTCTCAGCCTCTTTTGAGTTCTCTCTCTCTTATTTTTAGGTCAACTTGTGCGGATTCCATTTTTTAGGTTGGATTAAGGCTTCTATTTATAACCCTTAGGGTAACATAATCCCTAACCCTAGTTCCTTTAGTTAGACCGGGCTCAAACCCATTCAAAATAACCCAAGGTCCATAACACATTAAATCTGGTTGTTTAACCTTTAGGCTACTCGTTCGGACACATAACAAAGTCTTGTCCGAACGAGAACCCTTTTCCTATCATTGACACCTCGTGTCCTAACACGGACCAGACTTGTCCAAATTCCGACCAAACTTCTCTTAAACTTTAAACCTTGTCCAAAATTAGACACAACATGTCCGAACCTCCTAGGTTCATGTCCAAGCTCGGACTAACCATGTCCGGTCCAGACCAAGCTGTCCGATCCAACCAAGTTGCCCAATCCGAACAATGTTTGTCCGATCCGACCAAGCTTGTCCGATCCGACCAAGCTTGTCCGATCCGACCGAGCTGTCTGATCCGACCAAGCTTGTCTGATCCAACCGAGCTGTTTGATCCAACCAAGCTTGTCCAATCCGACCGAGCTGTCCGATCCACTCGGTTCGGTCCAAATCCTCAGATCTTGTCCTAAATTTCTTCCTTAACTTATTTTCCATGGTTTTATCTGATCTTAATCATTCTTTAGGCTTCCAATGCCTTCCTTGGCCCGAATATACCAAATGGCCATGTTTGGTTCGTTTGTACATACCGCATTCACGTACCACACCTAGTGCGTTCTCGAATTTATGGAACGTGGGTATTACACTAGCTCTCTTGTGATTGACTTATGTGCTTCTCACCACTTGTTTCGTAGCCTTAAGTTAATAGAGAAGGTTGATTTAGATCTTCTACTCTCACAAGCATGTCTAACTCTCTTGTTATTGACTCAAGTGCCTCTCAACACTTGTTTAGTAACCATAAGTTGATAGAGAACATTTAAGTAGAACTTACTACTCTCAAAACCCATCTAACTCTCTAATAATTGACAAACCGTCTAACTCTCTTGTTATTAACTTATGTGCGTCTCACCACTTGTTTTAGTAAAATTTAGTTGATAGAGAATGTTGAAATAGCACTTATACTCTCACAAATCGTCTTAACTCTCTTGTTAGTAACTCTTGTGCTTCTCACTACTTATTTAGTAACTTTAAAATGATGAATATTGAACTTATACTTATACTCTCACAAACTGTCTAACTCTATTGTTATTGACTAATATACTTCTTCTTTAGTGAATTTAACTTGATAGAGAACGTTTAAAAATAACATATACTCTCATAAACTGTCTAACTATCTTGTTATTGACTCACGTGCTTCTCACTACTTGTTTAGTAACTATAAGCTGATTGAGAACGTTGAACTAGCACTTATTACTCTCACAAACCATCTAACTACCTTGTAATTGACTTATGTGCTTCTCACCACTTGTTTAGTAACCTTAAGGTGATAGAGAATGTTTAAGTAGAACTTATACTCTCAGAACAATCTAACTCTCTTGTTATTGACTTATATGCTTCTCACCACTTATTTAGTAATCATAAGTTGATAGAGAACGTTGAACTAGCACTTAATACTCTCATAAATCGTATAACTCTCTTGTCATTGACTTATGTGCTTCTCACCACTTGCTTATGTAACATTAAGTTTATAGAGAATGTTGAACTAGCACTTATACTCCCACAAACCATCTAACTTTCTTGTTACTGAATCATGTGCCTCTCACCACTTGTTTATTAACCATAAGTTGATAGAGAACTTTTAAGTAGCACTTACTACTCTCACAAACCATCTAACTCTCTTGTTATTGACTTATGTGCTTCTCACCACTTGTTTAGTAACCTTAAGTTGATAGAGTATGATGAACTACCACATACTACTCTCACAAACCGTCTCTTTTTCTTGTTATTGACTTACATGCTTCTCACTACTTGTTTATTCACCTTAAATTGATATAGAAAGTTTAACTAGCACTTACTACTCTCAAAAACAATCTAACTCTCTTGTAATTGACTTATGTACTACTCACCACTTGTTTAGTAACCTTAAGTTGATAGAGAACGTTGAACTAGCACTTAAATACTCTTACAAACCATCTAACTCTATTGTTATTGACTCATATACTTCTCACCACTTGTTTAGTAACCTTAAGTTGATAGAGAACGATTAACTACCACTTACTACTCTCACTACTTATACTCTCAAAAACCGTCTAACTCTCTTGTTATTGACTTATGTGCTTCTCACCACTTGGTTAGTAACATTAAGTTGATAGAGAACACTTAAGTAGCTCTAACTACTCTCACCAACCATCTAACTCTCTTGTTATTGACTTATGTGCTTCTCACCACTTGTTTAGCAACCTTAAGTTGAGAGAGAACGTTCAACTAGCACTTACAATTGTCACAAACCGTCTAACTCTCTGGTTATTGAATCATGTCCTTCTCACCACATGTTTAGTAACCTTAAGTTGATAGAGAACGTTGAACTTTCAATTATACTCTCACAAACCGTGTAATTCTCGTGTTATTGACTCATGTGCTTCTCACCAAATGTTTAGTTACCTTAAGGTTATTGGGAACGTTAAACTAGCACATATACTCTCATAAATCGTCTAACTCTCTTGTTTTTGACTTATATGCTTCTCACCAGTTGTTTAGTAACCTTAAGTTTATAGAGAACAGTGAACTAGCACTTATACTCTCACAAACCGTCTAACACTCTTGTTATTGACTTATGTGCTTCTCACCACTTGTTTAGTAACCTTAAGATGATAGCAAACATTGAACTCGCACTTCCACTCTAATAAACCCTCTAACTCTGGTGTTATTGACTTTTGTGCTTCTCACCACTTCTTTAGTAAAATTAAGTTAATATAGAACATTGAACTTGTACTTATACGCTCAGAAACAGTTGAACTCCCTTGTTTTTTATCTCATGTTCTTCTCACCACTTCTTTAGTAAACTTAACTTGATAGAGAACGTTTAAGAACCGCTTACCACTCTCACAAACATCTAACTCTCTTGTTATTGACTTATGTGCTTCTCACCACTACTTTAGTAACCTTAAGTTTCTACAGAACATTGAACTAGCACTTATACTCTCACAAGCCATCTAACTCTCTTGTTAGTAACTCACGTGCTTGTCACCACTTGTTTAGAAATCTTAAGTTGATTGAGAAAGTTGAAATAGCACTTACTATTCTCACAAACCATCTAACTCCCTTGTTATTGACTCATGTGCTTCATACCACTTGTATTGTATCCTTAAGTTGATAGAAAACGTTTAACTAGCACTTACTACTCTCACAAACTGTCTAACTCTCTTGTTATTGACTCATATGCTTCTCACTACTTGTTTAGTAACCTTATGGTTATAAAGAGTGTTGAACTAGTACTTACTGCTCTCACAAACTGTCTAACTTTCTTGTTATTGACTCACGTGCTTCTCACCCCTTGTTTAATAACCATAAGTTGATAGAGAACATTGAACTAGAACCTATACTCTCACAAACCATCTAACTCTCCTGTAATTGACAAATGTTCTTCTCACGACTTCTTTAGTAACCTTAAGTTGATTGAGAATACTGAACTTGCACTTGCCACTCTCACAAACCATCTAACTCTCTTGCTTTTGACTCATGTGCTTCTCACCATTTTTATTGTAACCCTAAGTTGAAATCAAACGTTTAACAAGCACTTACTACTCTCACAAACCGTCTAACTCTCTTTTTATTGACTTATGTGCTTCTCAACACTAGTTTAGAAACCTCAAGTTGATATAGAATGTTGACCTAGCCCTTATACTCTCACAAACCGTCTTACTCTCTTGTTATCGACTTATTTGTTTCTCACCACTTGTTCAGTAACCTTAAGTTGATAGAGAACGTTTAAGTAGCACTTACTACTCTCACAAACCGTTTAACTCTCTTGTTATTGACTTATGTGCTTCTCAACACTTGTTTAGCAACCTTAAGTTGATAGAGAACGTTAAACTAGCTCTTACAACTCTAACAAACCGTCTAACTTTCTTTTTATTGACCTATGTGCTTCTCACTAAGTTTAGTAACATTAAGTTGATACGGAGCGTTGAATTATCACTTACTAGTCTCACATACAATCTAACTCTCTTGTTAATGACTTATATACTTCTCAACACTTGTTTAGTAACCTTAAGTTGAAGGAGAACGGTTTCTAGCACTTATACTCTCACAAACTGTCTAACTCTCTTGTTATTGACTTATGTGCTTCTCAGCACTTGTTTAGTTAACTTAAGTTGATAGAAAACGTTGAACTAGCACCTATACTTTCACAAACCGTCTACCTCTCTTGTTATTGACTCATATGCTTCTCACCATTTGTTTAGTAACCTTAAATTGATAGACAACGTTGAACTAGCACTTATACTCTCACAATTTGTCTAACTATCTTGCTATTGACTTATTCGATTTTCACCACTTGTTTAGTAACCTTAAGTTAATAATGAACGTTAAACTAGCACTTATACTTTCAAAAACCATCTTACCCTCCTGTTATTGACTCACATGCTTCTCACCACTTGATTAGTAACTTTAAGTTGATAGAGTACTTTTAAGTAGCATTTACTACTCTCATAAACCATCTAACTTGCTTGTTATTGACTCATGTACTTCTCACTACTTGTTTAGTAACCTTAAGTTGATAGAGAAAGTTGAACTAGTACTTACTACTCTTACAAACCATCTAACTCTCTTGTTATTTACATATGTGTGTCTCAACACTTGTTTAGTAATCTTAATTTCATAGAGAACGTTTAAGTACCACTTACTACTCTAACAAATCATTTAACTCTATTAATATTGACTTATGTGCTTCGCACCAATTGTTTAGTAACCATAAATTGATAGAAAATGTTGAACTAGCACTTACTACTCTCATAAACCATCTAGCTCTCTTGTTATTGACTTATGTGCTTCTCACCACTTGTTTAGTAGCCTTAACTTAATAAAGAAGGTTAAACTAGCTCTTATACGCTCACTAACCATCTAACTCTCTTGGTATTGACTCACGTGTCTCTCACAACTTGTTTAGTAACCATAAGTTGATAGAGAACATTAAACTAGCACTTACTACTCTCACAAACCATATAACTCTCTTGTTATTGACCTATGTGTTTCTCACTACTTGTTTAGTAACCTTAAGTTAATAATGAACGCTGAACTAGTACTTACTACTCTCACAATTCTTCTAACTCTCTGGTTATTGACTTATGTGCTTGTCACCACTTGTTTAGTAGCCTTAAGTTAATGAAGAAGGTTGAACTAGCACTTATACTCTCACAAACCGTCTAACTCTCTTGTTATTGACTCAGGTGCCTCTCACGACTTGTTTACTAACCATAAGTTGATAGAGAACATTTAAGTAGCACTTACCACTCTCACAAAACATCTAACTCTCTCGTTATTGACTTATATGCTTCTCACCACTTGTTTAGTAACCTTTAGTTGATGGAGAACGTTAAACTAGCACTTACTACTCTCACAAACCGTCCAACAGTCTTGTTATTGACTTACGTGCCTCTCACCACTTGTTTATTAACCTTAAGATGATAGAGAACATTTAAATAGTACTTACTACTTTCACAAACCGTCTAACTCTCTTGCTATTGACTTACATGCTTTTCACCACTTGTTTAGTAACTTTATGTTGGTAGAGTGATAAAAGGCTTTTTGAGTCCTAAGATCAAATCAATTGAGCATAGTGGTAAGTAGATGGGAATTGACGAACCAAATACTCAGAGATGTTTGCAAGCAACCTATCTAATACCTAATCCTAGTTCAAGCAACCTATCAAAATTGTCATAAAGATAGGCTATGATATCAAGCAAGCTCTCAAACTAGACAATAGGACAAATTAAGTGAAAAGACAAAATAAGAACAAAATTTAAAAGTTCAAAACAGAGAAATGACCTAAAAACAGAGTATAATAATTGCAAATGATAGAAATAAGATTAAAAGCATAGATCTAAAGGATAAGGAGGTTTTGCTCAGCGGTAAACTCGCTAATCCTAACTCGCCGCACTCTATTGAGCGATCCCAAGACCGGGACAAGGCTAGATCAACCCCTTCTCACGGTGAACACCCCTAACCGGATCAGATGATCCATTATGGTGCTAGCCGCGATCACACCTATTCGTAAGCATTAAGCTTTGCCCAACTCGTCCAACAGCCGACCAACATGCTAGATCTCTCCTCGGTGGATCAAACCATCACTCACATGGCACTTTGTCTCCGATTCCAACGGTGCTAGCCTTAGGTCACGGCCCAAATCAGATCTCTCTTGATCAGGGAGAGATCAGCATTAAGCTTAGCCATGTCAGAAGAGATTGGAATTCAGATCATACCTAAAACGGAGAGAGGAGCAACGGATCCACCTCTGATCACCCTATCCTCGAGATCCACATGGATCTACTCGCGCCTCATGGATTGAGTATGGAGGAATAGGGTAGATCTTACTTGCATAAACATAAAGAACTTAATTGAAATTGCAAAAAGTAAAGATGAAGAACAATATAAACTTAAATCATAAACTTCATTAAAGCATAATCTGAAAGAGTCCCTTAAACAAGCATAAATGAAAGCAACAATGAAAATAGAGAGAGTTTTTCAGCTAAAACATCAGATAAAATGATAAGAGAGTGATTAGAGGGTATTTATAGGGTCATTTGCATAACCCTAATAGTCAAAACTGACCTAAGTCGGTCAACCAGGAATCTTGCCCTCGGAGTCCTTGCGCGAGCTTGGGCACCAAGGGGTGGTTCTAGTCTTTAACCTCGGGGTTTTAAGACTCAGTGGTTGGTCCGAGTGTAAAAGATTTATCTTCCCTCGCGACAGATAGGTTGAGGCTGGTGACTGAGGCATCTTTTCCTGAGCGTTCCGAGCGGTCATCGCCTTGCGATCCACGAGGTAGCGATCCGAGTTTGCACGATCTTTTTCGCCTAGCAGCTAATCCAATTATCCTTAGCTCCAGTTTTAGCTCCTTTTTGCTCCTTTTCCTAGAATAAACTCCAAACTCCAAATCCAAATGCAAAGAAAGCAAAACAAAACCTAAAAATACCTAAGACAAGACTCTAAAACCACCTAAAACAAGACTCTAAAACCATCAAAAATCACATACATCATAGAGATTGTTTAACTAGCACTTACTACTCTCACAAACCGTCTAAATCTCTTGTCATTGACATATTTGCTTCTCACCACTTGTTTAGTAATCTAACGTCGATAGAGAATGTTGAACTAGCACTTACTACTCTCACAAACGGGCTAACTCTCTTGTTTTTGACTTATGTGCTTCTCACCACTTGTTTAATAACCTTAAGTTAACCATGAACGTTGAACAAGGAATTCTCTATCGATTCAACAAGTGTTGTACTTATGGGAAAGCGATAGAAAAAAAGAAAAAAGAAACAAAGATTTCACATAGTGATTTTTTTTGATCCAATTCTTCTGTTTGTTTTATCAGAATCGAATTCAAAATATTCCACGAAGGTCTATACGCTAACAAACCATCTTACTCTCTTGTTATTGACTCATGTGCTTCTCACCACTTATTTAGGAACCTTAATTTGATAGAGAATGTTTGAGTAGCAGTTACTACTCTCTCAAACAATCTAACTCGCTTGTTATTGACTCATGTGCTTCTCACTACTTTTTTTATAACCTAAAGTTGGTAGAAAACGTTGAACTAGTACTTACTACTCTCATAAATCATCTAACTCTCTTGTTATTAACTTAGGTGCTTCACCACTTGTTTAGTAGCCTTAAGTTAATATAGAAGGTTGAACTAGCACTTATACTCTCACAGTCTCTGTAACTCTCTTATTATTAACTTATGTGTCCCTCACCACTTGTTTAGTAAGCATAAGCTGATAGAGAACATTTAAGTACCACTTACTACTCTCACGAACCATCTTACTCTCATGTTATTGACTTATGTGCTTCTCACCAATTTTTTAGTAACCTTAATTTAATAATGAATGTTGAAATAGCATTTATACTCTGACAAACCATCTTACTTTCTTGTTATTGACTCACGTGCTTCTCACTACTTGTTTAGTAACCTTAAGTGTATTTAGAACGTTTAAGTAACACTAACTACTCTCGCAAACCATCTAACTCGCTTGTTATTGACTCATGCGCTTCTCACTAATTGTTTAGTATCCTTAAGTTGATAGAGAACATTGAACTAGTACTTATTACTCTCCCAATTCATCTAACTCTCATGTTATTGACTTAATGTGCTTCTCACCACTTGTTTAGTAGCCTTAAGTTAATAGATAAGGTTGAACTAGCACTTATACTCTCACAAACTGTCTAACTCTCTTGTTATTGACTCAAGTGCCTCTGACCACTTTTTTAGTAACCATAAGTTGATAGAGAACATTTAAGTAGCACTTTCTACTCTCACAAACCATCTAACTCTCTAGTTATTGACTTATGTGCTTCTCACCACTTGTTTAGTAACCTTAAGTTGATATAGAATGTTGAACTAGCACTTAGTACTCTCACAAACCGTCTAACTCTCTTGTTATTAGGTTATGTGTTTCTCACCACTTGTTTAGTAACCTTGAGTTGACAGAGAACGTTGAAGTAGCACTTATACTCTCACAAACCGTCTAACACTCTTGTTATTGACTTACGTACCTCTCACAACTTGTTTATTAATCTTAAGTTTATAGAGAACGTTTAAATAGCACTTATAACTCTCACAAACTGTCTAACTCTCTTGTTATTGACTTACGTCCTTTTCACCACTTGTCTAGTAACCTTAAGTTGATAGAGAACGTTTGACTAGCACCTACTACTCTCACAAACTGTCTAAATCTCTTGTCTTTAACTTATGTGCTTCTCACAACTTGTTTAGTAATGTTACGTGGATAGAAACCATTGAACTAGCACTTACTACTCTCACAAACAGGCTAACTCTCTTGTTATTGACTCGTGTGCTTCTAACCACTTGTTTAGTAACATTAATTTGATAGAGAACATTGAACTAGCACTTATGCTCTTACAAACCTTCTAACTCTCTTGTTATTGACTTATGTGCTTCTCACCACTTGTTTACTAACCTTAAGTTAATCATGAACGTTGAACAAGTAGTTATACTCTCACAAACCATCTTACTCTCTTGTGTTGACTCGTGTGCTTCTCACCACTTGTTTAGTAACCTTAAGTTGATAGAGAACATTTGAGTAGCACTTACTACTCTCTCAAACGATCTAACTCATTTGTTATTGACTCATGTGCTTCTCTCTACTTGTTTAGTACCCTTAAGATGATAGAGAACGTTGAACTAGTACTTATTACTCTCACAAAATGTCTAACTCTCTAGTTATTGACTTAGGTGCTTTTCACCATTTTGTTAGTAGCCATAAGTTAATAAAGATGGTTGAACTAGCACTTATACTCTCACAGACCGTGTAACTCTCTTATTATAAACTCATGTATCCATCACCACTTGTTTAGTAACCATAAGTTGATAGAGAACATTTAAGTAGCACTTACTACTCTATAAACCATCTAACTTTCTTGTTATTAACGTATGTGTTTCTCACCATTTGTTTAGTAACCTTAAGTTAATAATGAACTTTGAACTAGCACAAATACTCTCACAAACCATCTTACTCTCTTGTTATTGGCTAAGGTGCTTCTCACCACTTATTTAGTAACCTTAAGTTAATAGAAAACGTTTAAGTAGCACTTACTACTCGTACAAACCATCTAACCCGCTTGTTATTGAATAATGTGCTTCTCACTACTCGTTTAGTAACCTTAAGGTTATAGAGAATGTCAAACTAGTACTTACTACTCTCATAATTCGTCTAACTCTCTTGTTATTGACTTATGTGCTTCTCACCACTTGTTTAGTAGTCTTAAATTATTAGAGAAGGTTGAACTAGCACTTATACTCTCACAAACCATCTAACTCTCCTGTTATTGACTCATGTGCTTCTAACCACTTGTTTAGTAACATTAATTTGATAGAGAACAATGAACTAGCACTTATACTCTTACAAACCTTCTAACTCTCTTGTTATTGTCTTATGTGCTTCTCACCACTTGTTTACTAACCTTAAGTTAATCATGAACGTTGAACAAGCAGTTATACTCTCACAAACCATCTTACTCTCTTGTGTTGACTCATGTGCTTCTCACCACTTGTTTAGTAACCTTTACTTGATAGAGAACATTTAAGTAGCACTTACTACTCTCTCAAACGATCTAACTCATTTGTTATTGATCCATGTGCTTCTCACTATTTGTTTAGTACCCTTAAGATGATAGAGAACGTTGAACTAGTACTTATTACTCTCACAAAATATCTAACTCTCTAGTTATTGACTTAGGGGCTTTTTACCATTTTGTTAGTAGCCATAAGTTAATAAAGATGGTTGAACTAGCACTTATACTCTCACAGACCGTGTAACTCTCTTATTATAAACTCACGTATCCATCACCACTTGCTTAGTAACCATTAGTTGATAGAGAACATTTAAGTAGCACTTACTACTCTATAAACCATCTAACTTTCTTGTTATTAATGTATGTGTTTCTCACCATTTGTTTAGTAACCTTAACTTAATAATGAACGTTGAACTTGCACGTATACTCTCACAAACCATCTTACTCTCTTGTTATTGACTCAGGTGCTTCTCACCACTTATTTAGTAACCTTAAATTAATAGAAAACGTTTAAGTAGCACTTACTACTCGCACAAACCATCTAACTCGCTTGTTATTGAATCATGTGCTTCTCACTACTTGTTTAGTAACCTTAAGGTTATAGAGAATGTTGAACTAGTACTTACTACTCTCATAATTCGTCTAACTCTCTTGTTATTGACTTATGTGCTTCTCACCACTTGTTTAGTAGCCTTAAGTTATTAGAGAAGGTTGCACTAGCACTTATACTCTCACAAACCGTCTAACTCTCTTGTTATTGACCCAACTGCCTCTCACCACTTCTTTAGTAATCATTTAAGTAGCACTTACTACTCCCACTATTCATATAACTCTCTTGTTATTGACTCCTGTACTTCTCACTACTTATTGAGTAACCTTAAGTTGATAGAGGAAGTTGAACTAGTACTTACTACTCTCACAAACCATCTAACTCTCTTGTTTTTGACTTATGTACTTCTCATCACTTGTTTAGTAGCCCTAAGTTAATAGAGAAGATTGAACTAGCACTTATACTCTCACAACCCGTCTAACTCTCTTGTTATTGACTCACGTGTCTCTTACCATTTGTTTAGTAACCATAAGTTGATAGAGAACATTTAAGTAGCAATTACTACTCTCACAAACCATCTAACTCTCTTGTTATTGACTTATGCTCTTCTCACCACTTGCTTAGTAACCTTAAGTTAATAATAAACATTGAACTAGCACTTATACTCCCACAAACCATCTAACTCGCTTGTTATAGACTTATGTGCTTCTCACTACTTGTTTAGTAACCTTAAGTTGATAGAGAACGTTGAACTAGTACTTACTACTCTCACAATTCGTCTAACTCTCTTGTTATGGATTTAGGTGCGTCTCACCACTTGTGCAGTAGCCTTAAGTTATAGAGAAGGTTTAAGTAGCACTTATAATCTCACAAACCTGCTAACTCTCATGCTATTGACTCTAGTGCCTCACACCACTTGTTTAGTAACCAAAAGTTGATAGAGAACATTTAAGTAGCATTTAAAACTTTCACAAACCATCTAACTCTCTTGTTATTGACTTATGTGGTTCTCAACACTTTATTAGTAACCTTAAGTTGATAGAGAACGTTGAACTAGCAGTTACTACTCTCACAAACAGTCTAACTCTCTTGTTATTAAGTTATGTGCTTCTCACCACTTGTTTAGTAACCTTAAGTTGATAGAGAATGTTGAACTAGTACTTATACTCTCAAAAACCGTTTAATTCTTTTGTAATTAACTCACGTGCCTCTCGCCAGTTTTTGTTATCCTGATGTTGATAGAGAAAGTTCAAATAGAACTTACTACTCTCACAAACCATCTAACTCTCTTGTTATTGACTTACGTGCTTTTCACCACTTGTTTCGTAACCTTAAGTTGATAGAAAACGTTTAACTAGCACTTACTACTCTCACAAACTGTGTAAATCTCTTTACATAGAATTATGTACTTCTCACCACTTGCTAAGTAACCTTACATTGATATAGAACGCTGAAATACCACTAACTACTCTCACAAACAGTCTATTTCTCTTGCTATTAACTCATGTGCTTCTCACCACTTGTTTAGTAACCTTAACTTGATAGAGAACATTCACTTATACTCTCACAAACCGTCTTACTCTCTTGTTATTGAATTATGTGCTTCTCACCACTTGTTTAATAACCTTAAGTTAATAAAGAACGTTGAACAAGCACTTAAACTCTCACAAACCATCTTAATCTCTTGTTGTTGACTCATGTGTTTCTCACTACTTGTTTAGTAACCTTAAGTTTATAAAGAACGTTGAACTAGTACTTACTACTATCACAAAACGTCTAAGTCTCTTGTTATTGATTTAGGTGCTTCTCACCACTTGTTAAGTAGCCTTAAATTAAGAAAGAAGGTTGAACTAGCACCTATACTCTCACAAGCCGTCTAACTCTCTTTTTATTGACTCATGTGTCTCTCACCACTTGCTTATTAACCATAAGTTGTTAGAGAACGTTTAAGTAGCACTTACTACTCTCACAAACCAACTAACTATCTTGTTATTGACTTATGTGCTTCTCACCACATGTTTAGTAATCGTAAGTTGATAGAGAACGTTGAACTAGTACTTACTACTCTCAGAAACCGTCTAACTCTCTTGTTATTGACTCATGTTCTTCTCACCAGTAATTTAGTAACGTTAAGTTGATATAGAACGTTGAACTAGCTCTTATACTCTCACAAAACTTCTAACTCTTTTATTATGGACTTATGTGCTTCTCACCACTTGTTTAGTAACCTTAAGTTGATAAAAACGTTTAACTAGCACTTATACTCTCACAAACCGTCTAACTTTCTTGTTATTGGCTTATGTGCTTCTCACCACTTGTTTAGTAAACTTAAGTGAATATAGAATGTTTAAGTAGCACTTACAAATTTCACAAACCGTATAACTCTCTTATTATTGACTTACGTGCTTCTCACCACTTGTTTAGCAAACTTAAGCTGATAAAGAATGTTTGACCAGCACTTAGTACTCTCACAAACCGTCTAACTCTCTTGTTATTGGCTCATGTGCTTCTCACCACTTGTTTAGTAATCTTAAGTTGATAGAGAATGTTGAACTAGCACTTATACTCTCATAAACCTTCTAAGTATTGTTTATTGACTTATGTGTTTCTCACCATTTGTTTAGTAACCTCAAGTTAATAGAGAACGAGAACACTGAACTAGCAATTATACTCTCACAAACCGTATAACTCTCTTTTTATTGACTTATGTGCTTCCCACCACTTGTTTAGTAACTTACGTTGATAGAGAACGTTTAAGTAGCACTTACTACTCTCAGAAACTGTCTTACTCTCATGTTATTGACTTACAAGCTTCTCCCCACTTGTTTAACAACCTTAAGTTGGTAGAGAACGTTCAACTACCACTTACTACTCTCACAAACCGTCTAACTTTCTTGTTATTGACCTGTGTTCTTCTCACCAATTGTTTAGTAACCTTATGTTGATAGAGAACGTTTAAGTAGCACTTACTACTCTCATAAACCGTCTAACTCTTCTTCCCACCGCTTGTTTAGTAACCTTAAGTTGATAGAGAACGTTTCAGCATCACTTATTAATCTCACAAACCATCAAACTCTTTTGTTAATGACTTACGTTCTTCTCAGCACTTGTTTAGTAATAATAATTGATAGAGAACGTTGAACTAGCACTTACTACTCTCACAAACCTTCTAACTCTCGTGTTATTTACCTATGTGCTTCTCACCACTTGTTTAGTAAACTTAAGTTGATAGAGAATGTTTAACTAGTATTTACTACCCTCACAAACCATCTAACTCTCTTGTTATTGACTTATGTGTTTCACACAACTTATTTAGTAACCTTAAGTTGATAGAGAACGTTGAACTTGCACTTACTACTCTCACAAACCATCTAACACTCTTGTTATTGACTCATGTGCTTCTCAACACTATTTTAGTAACCTTAAGTTGATAGAAAACATTTAACTACCAATTATACTCTCACAAATAATCTAACTATCTTGTTATTGACTTATGTGCTTATCCCAACTTGTTTAGTAACCTTAAGTTGATAGTGAACATTTAACTAGCACTTATACTCTCACAAACCATCTAACTCTCTTGTTTTTGACTCACGTGCATCTCACTATTTGTTTAGTAACTTTAAGTTGATGGAGAACGTTTAAGGAGCACTTACTACACTAACAAACCATCTAACTCGCTTGTTATGGACTCATGTGCTTCCTCTTACTTGTTTAGTAACCTGAATTTGATAGAGAATGTTGAACTTATACTTACTACACGCATAAACTGTCTAACTCTCTTGTTACTGACTTATGTGCTTCTCACCACTTGTTTGTTTAATAACCTTAAACTGATAGAGAATGTTGAACTAGCACATATTACTCTCAAAAATCCTTTTTAACTCTCTTGTTATTGACTCACATGCTTCTCACAACTTGTTTAGTAACCTTAAGTAGATAGAGAAAGTTAAACTAGCACTTACCACTCTCCCAAACATATTAACACTCTTGTTATTGACTCATATGCTTCTCACCACATGTTTAGTAACCTTAAATTGATCGAGAACATTGAACTAGCACTTATACTCTCACAAACCGTCTAACTCTCTTGTTATTGACTTATGTGCTTCTCACATGTTGTTTAGTAACCTTAAGTTGATAGAAAATGTTGAACTAGCGTCTATACCCTCAAAACCCGTCTTACTCTCTTCTTATTGACACATGTGCTTCTCACCACTTGTTTATTAACCTTAAGCTGATAGAGAACGTTTACGTAGCACTTACTACTATCACAAACCGTCTAACTATCTTGTTATTGACTCTCCTCACCACTTGTTTAGTAACCTTAAGTTCATAGAGACTGTTGAACTAGCATGTATTCTCTTAGAAACCATCTAACTCTCTTCTTATTGACTCATGTGCTTATCAACACTTTTTTAATAACCTTAAGTTGATAGGGAAAGTTGATTTAGCACTTAACATTCTCACAAACCATTTAACTCTGCTTCTAACCACTTGTTTAGTAATGCTCAGTTGATCGAGAAAGTTTAAGTAACACTTATTAATCTCACAAACCATTTAACTCTCTTGTTATTGACTTATGTGCTTCTCAAAGCTTGTTTAGTGACCTTAATTGATAGAGAACGTTGAACTAGCACTTACTACTCTCACAAACCGTGTTATTCTCGTATTATTGACTTATGTGCTTCTCACCACTTGTTTAGTAGCCTTAAGGTTATAGAGAATGTTTAACTAGTAATTCCTACTCTCAATAACCGTCTTACTCTCTTTTCATTGAGTTACGTGCTTCACACAACTTGTTTTGTAATCTCAAGTTAATAGAGAACGTTGAACTAGCACTTACTACTCTCATTAACTATCTCACTTTCTTGTTATTGACTCATGTGCTTCTCACAACTTTTTTAGTAACCTTATATTGATAGAGAACATTGAACTAACACTTATACTCTCAGAAACAATCTAACTCTCTTGTTATTGACTTCTATGCTTCTCACCACTTGTTTAGTAACCTTAAGTTGATAGTGAACATTGAACTAGCACTTATACTCTCACAAACCATCTAACTCTTGTTGTTGACTCACGTGCTTCTCAATATTTGCTAGAGAACGCTTAAGCAGCACTTACTACTCTCACAATCCATCTAACTCGCGTCTTATTGACTCATGTGCTTTTCACTATGTGTTTAGTAACCTTAAATTGATAGAGAACGTTGAACTAGTACTTACTACACTTACAAACCGTCTAACTCTCTTGTCATTGACTTATGTGCTTTTCACCACTTGTTAAGTAAACTTAATTTAATTGAGAGCTTTCAACTAAGACTTATACTCTCATAGATCGTCTAACTCTCTTGTTATTGACTCACGTGCCTCTCATTACTTGTTTAGTAAGCATAAGTTCATAGAGAGCATTTTAGTAGCATTTACTATTCTAATAAACCATGTAACTCTCTTGTTATTGACTTATATGCTTCTTACCACTTGTTTAGTAACCTTAACTTGATAGAGAACGTTTAACTAGCACTTACTACTCTCATAAACCGTCTAACTATCTTGTTATTTATTTATGTGCTTCTCAATACTTGTTTAGTAGCCTTAAGTTGATAGAGAATGTTGAACTAGAACCTACTACTCTTACAAATCCATCTACTCTCTTTTTACTGACTCACGTTCTTCTCACCACTTGTTTATTACCCTAAAGTTGATAGAGATCATTGAACTAGCACTAACTACTCTCACAAACCGTTTAACTCTCTTATTATTGACTCATTTGCGTCTCAGCACTTGATTAGTGACCTTAAGTTGATAGAAAACGTTGAACCAGCACTTATACTCTCACAAAGCATCTAACGCTTTTGTTATTGACTTATGTTCTATTCACCACTTTTTTAGTAACCTTAAGTTGATAGAGAACGTTGAACTAGCACTTATACTCTCATAAACCGTCTAACTCTCTGGTTATTGACTTATGTGCTTCTCACCACCTTTTTAGTAACCTTAAGTTTATAGAGAACATTTAAGTAGCACTTACTACTCTCGCAAAACCGTCTAAATCCCTTGTTATTAACCTATGTGCTTTTCACCACTTGCTTAGCAACCTTAGGTTGATAGAGAACGTTCAACTAGCACTTACTATTCTCACAAACCGTCTAACTGTCTTGTTATTAACTTATGTACTTCTCACCACTTGTTTAGAGACCTTAAGGTTATAGAAAACGTTGAACTAGTAGTTACTACTCTCACAAGTCCTCTAACTCTCTTGTTATTGACTCACGCACTTCTCACTACTTGTTTAGGAACCTTTAGTAGATAGAGAACGTTAAACTAGCACTTACTTCTCGCATAAACCGTCTAACTCTCTTGTTATTGACATATTTGCTTCTCACCACTTGTTTAGTAACCTTAAGTTGATAGAGAACGTTTAAGTAGCACATACTACTCTCACAAAACGTCTTACTTTCTTGTTATTGATTTACGTGCTTCTCACCACTTGTTAGCAACCTTAAGTTGATAGAGAAGTTCAACTACCACTTACTATTCTCACAAACCGTCTAACTCTCTTGTTACTAACTTATGTTCTTCTCACCACTTGTTTAGTAACCTTAAGTTGATAAAGAACATTGAAATAGCACTTTCTACTCTCAACAACAGTCTAACTATCTTGTTACTGACTCATGTGCTTCTCACCACATGTTTAGTAATCTTAAGTTGATAGAGAACTTCAAACTAACACTTATACTCTCACAAAATGTCTCTCTTGTTATTGACTTATGTGCTTCTCACAAATTGTTTAGTAACATTAATTTTATAAAGAATATTGAACTAGCACTTATACTCTCACAAAAACCTCTAACTCTCTTGTTATTGACTCAGGTGATTCTCATCACTTGTTTAGTAACCTTAAGTTGATAGAGAACGTTTATGTAGGACTTACTGCTCTCACAAACGTTCTAACTCTCTTGTTATTGACATATGTGCTTCTCATCACACTACAAGAAAACTCGCTAATAGTGACTGAAATTAGTGGCTGATTTTTCAGTCACAAAACTTGACACTATTTTGCTACAGATTTGTAACTGAAATGAGACTGAACAAACTTAGTCTCAAATTAATCGCAAAATTGATACTGGAAATATTAGTCACAATTTAGTCTCAAAAAGAAGACTAATTTGAAACTGATCTGCAACTGTTGTAGATAGTCTCAGTTTAGTCTTATTTTTGCGACTAAATTGAGACTGATTCCTTAGTCTTAAAACTCAGTTGCAATTCAGTCCCAATGTATTAGGTATACACGTTTTTGGTGTTTTGTACCTACCTTTGTAACTAAAACTATGAGGCAGATTAATCAGTCTCTGTTTAGTAGCAAATATTTTCTATATATACATACAACTTCACTTCTCAATATCACCAACACAACAACTAAGAAAAAGTTATTGGGTAAAAAAACGTTTTTGGGATACAAAAAAACTTTTTGGAGAGAGAAAAAAAATTTAGAGAGAGAAAAAATGTTTTAGTGAGAGAAAAAAATTTGGAGGGAAAATAATGGGAGGTAATTTTAATTATACAAATTTTCGGGAGTGGATGTATAGAAGAATTGATGAAGAAACAAATAACATCTCATCGGAATTCGCTGCTGGAGTGGACGAGTTCATGAATTTTGTGAGTAATCAAACGTTTGCACTCGGTAATATGGGTAAGTTTAGTTGTCCCTGTATTTCCTGCAAAAATAATAAAATTCTGCCGGCACGAAAAATTTCAAAT
>OVBA01004332.1:0-23914 GCA_900406435.1 Lepidium aucheri | reverse complement strand
TTCAGTAAATCCTGCAGACATGTTAACAAAAACAATTCCAATAAGGAAGCTTGAGGAAGCTTTGGATTTCTTGAAGCTCCTTTAGTGTGCTGATCTACAGCCCCAGCCAGAGGTAAAAGACCAAGTTTTCAGTTCACTAGTTGAAGAGAAATTGAATCAAGGTGGAGTGTTGTGGTTAGGTGTTTGAAGTTGCTGATTCAATTTCTGGTTTGAAGCAGAATCAGTGGTTTAATACTTCAAATCAGAACCGGTTTTTTTTAAAAAGTAGAATTGAAGGTTGGTTCTTCTTCTATTCTCTGTAACAGAATGTTATTCCTATTTCTCTCTCTCTCTCTCGCCATTGTTGTACTCTAAGCTCATTGAGCTGAAAACTCTTGTTTTAGTGGATTGCTGGTTCTAAGCTGGCCCCAGACGTAGACTCTTCACATCGGAGAGTTGAACTGGGTAAACAAACATTGTCTTGCAAGTTTCTTTCATACTTCTTTGACCGATACGAATTAGTCTTTCAATCTTCAAATTCTCATTGATTCAACAACAAATCAAGCCGATTTTAGCAACAAAATAATCTTGAAGAAAGTGTTCCTTTAGAACTAGGGTCACTCACGAAGCTTGTTGGTTTAGATCTTGGTAATAACAACCTGACAGGAACATTCCCTGCCTTTTTAGGAAATTTAACATCTCTCGCATATCTTTACATTGGAGAAAATAGTATGGAAGGGGAAATTCCAGGTGGTATAGCTAAATTGAAGTTGGTGACTTTAGGATTATACGAGAATCATTTTTCGGGAGTATTTCCTCTAGCAATCTACAATTTTTCCTCACTTGAATTTTTAGGCATTTTTGGGAATAGTTTCTCTAGGTGCTTGAGATCTGATTTTGGTAATCTCCTACTGAAACTTCAAATATGCGAAATGGGGTATAATAATCTCAAGGGAGCAATTCCAACAACACTGTCCAATATCTCAACTCTTTGAAGCTTGGGAATCCAATCTAACAATTTTACAGGAAGTATTTCTCCAAACCTTGGGAAATTAAGGAAGTTGCAAAGGATTTATTTCTATGACAATTCTCTGGGAACTTACTCTTCTGGAGATCTTGAATTTATCAGTGCTATGACTAATTGCACCCAGCTAAAATATTTGAGTGTTGGTGATAACAGGTTGGGAGGGAAGTTGCCTACTTCAATTGTCAATATGTCAAACCTTGTTTATTTAGGCCTTTTTGAGAATCTCATATTTGGAGGCATTCCTCAAGGCATTGGGAACCTCATTCGACTACAGTCACTTAATTTAGGAAATAATTTGTTGACTGGACCACTCCCAACCTCTCTTGGTAAGCTTTCAAACTTGGGAAGTTTAAATCTCTCTTCAAATAGATTTTCAGGAGAGATACCATCTGATATAGGCAACATCAGTCAGTTGTTAAAGCTTGATTTGTCCAACAATACTTTTGAAGGAATTGTTCCTCCAAGTATAGGTAATTGTAGAAGTCTTTTTGAATTGAGGATTGGGTATAATCAGTTGGATGGTACTATACCTCTAGAAATTTTGAAAATTTCATCCCTTACTGTCATTCACATGTCAAATAATTTTTTGACTGGATTTCTACCAAAAGTTGTTGAACGACTTAAAAGTCTTCTTGAGCTTGATGTGTCGACGAATAAATTATCAGGAAACTGCCACAGAGTTTAAGTGGGCTGGTTGGTATTAAGAAGGTTGATGTCTCGAACAATAATTTTTTTGGAAGTATACCTGGATATTTTGCAAACTTCTTTTTGTTGGAATATCTCAATTTATCCAACAACAATTTCCAAGGAAGAGTGCCCACAGAAGGAATTTTTCAGAATGCTACTAAAGTTTCCTTATTTGGAAACAATCTATGTGGGGGCATCAAAGATTTTAAACTAAGGCCATGCTTTGTGCAAACACCACCGATGGAGAAAAACGCACATTCTCATTTTAAAAAGGTTATCCTCGGGGTTAGCCTAGGCATATCTTTGGTATTGTCATTGTTACAATTTCAATTTCTTTACGCTGGTTCAAAAAAAGAAATAAGAACCAAAATACCGATAATCCAAATCTTGCATTGGAGGTGTTCCATGAGAAAATAAGTTATGGAGATATACGAGCAGCAACAGATGGCTTTGCTTCGAGTAGTTTGATTGGGTCAGGCAGTTTTGGTACTGTGTATAAAGCATTACTCCCGACGGATGACATGGTTGTTGCAGTGAAAGTTCTAAACCTGAAGAGACGTGGAGCAATGAAGAGTTTTATGGCAGAATGTGAATCCCTCAAAGACATAAGACATCGTAATCTTGTGAAATTACTAACTGCTTGTTCGAGTATTGATTTCCAAGGAAATGAATTCAAAGCTCTAATCTATGAGTTCATGCCAAATGGAAGCCTAGATGTGTGGTTGCGCCCAAAGGAAGTGGAAGAAATTCATAGGCCCTCCAGAACCTTGACACTATTTGAAAGGCTTAACATAGCCATAGATGTGGCTTTTGTTTTGGACTATCTACATTTTCATTGCCATGAACCTATAGCTCATTGTGATATCAAGCCAAGCAACGTCCTCCTTGATAATGATTTCACTGCCCATGTTAGTGACTTTGGTTTAGCTCGGTTTCTTATCAAATTTGACCAGGAATCATATTTTAATCAACTAAGCTCAGCTGGTATCAGAGGAACCATTGGCTATGTCGCACCAGGTAAAGCTATATATCACATATCTTTTTAAGTTTGAAAGAAAAAAATCATTGTATTCCTTTGTTACACCAGTTATATTTTATGTAATACATGATGCAGAATATGGAATGGGAGGACAACCATCAATACAAGGTGATATGTATAGCTTTGGGGTTCTTCTTTTGGAAATGTTTACTAGAAAAAGACAAACCAATGAATTATTTCGAGGAAACTTCACCCTGTACAATTACACAAAGTCAGCACTACCAGTAAGAGTATTAGACATTGCAGACCACTCCATCCTTCATGTTGGTCTCAAAGTTGGTTTCCATGTGGCTGAGTGCTTGACTCAGGTTTTGGAAGTGGGACTCAGGTGTTGTGAAGAAATTCGTACTAACAGGTTGGCAACAAGTGAAGCCAAAAAGGAGTTAATCTCGATCAGAGAAAGGTTCTTTCAAGTCAGAAGAACATACAGACATTGAAGTGTTTATGGTTTCATTGACATACGAGGCTTGCAATAATGAAGGTTTGTGGTAACCCTTAGTATGAAATCGAATAATACCTACTTGTATATCGATTAGAACACTTTGAATTAACAAGAACACACTTCTTATTATTGCTTAGAAATATAACTACAAAACTAAACAACTCTCAAAACACAATTACTTAGGTCACAACTCAACATATGTATTTATAGGGATTAACACACCTTGTTAATTTCCTTTTTCCTAGTAGGAATAGTTCCTTTAATTCCTATTAGGATAAGTACATAAAAACTATTTAGGATTCTTTCCTTTTAATCCTATACTAACTTAGAGAATATCTTTTCTAACAAACTATTTCCATTTTTGTTAAAACTTGTTCTCTAAGTTATTTTTAGTGAAGACTTCAAGCTTCACGAACAATCACCCCCTTAAGCTTTAAGTCTTCATTTGTCAAGTCTTGAACTCCAATCTTCTTTCTCATTTTGACAAACTTGATCCTTGCTAAGACTTTTGTCAATATGTCCGCCTTTTGTTTGGTTCCCGCAATGTGTTCGACATCATGTGTTTGCTTTTGCCCTGAAAAACCGGATTCCTTGTCAATACAATGGGCGATTTGTTATCAAGCATAATCTTAACTTGTTTGGCCTTCGTCCTTGTTATCTCACTTAGCAAGTCTTGTAGCCATATTGCTTGTCGGCTGCTTCGGTTGCTGCCATAAACTCGGCTTCACAAGATGATAGTGCCACCGTGTTTTGTTTTTGCTAACACCAAGTGATCGGAGATGAGCCTAAGTAGAAAACATGACCTGTTCTGCTTCTACCATCATCGTGATCTATATTATGGCTGCTGTCACTATATCCCGTGATTCTTATTGTGTCATCTCGATTATACCTAATGCCATAAGATGTTGTACCTTTGAGAAAACGAAGAATTTGCTTTGTAATGTTTCCATGTGTTTTTCGTGGGCTTTGCATGTATCTACTTGTAACTCCAATTGAGAAAGCTAGGTCTGGTCGTGTATGTAACAAGTGTCTAAGACATCCAATTTGTCTTCTATAACTAGTTGCATCTATCTCTTCTTCTTATAGAGCTTTAGAATCCTTCAAACCGAACTCCATAGGAATGTGAGTCGAATTACATGTTTCTAGACCAGCTTCTTTTAGGAATTTCTTGGCATATCTTTCTTGTTTGATTTCAATGAAATCCTTCCCTTGATGCACTTCAATACCGAGGTAATATGTTAGTCTTCCAAGATACGACATCTCAAAATTCGTAGCTATTCCTTTCTTGAATTCTTGTATGATTTTAAGTGAAGTTCCGGTCACTAAAAAATCATCAACATCTATAGCCACAATGAAAAAAATCGACTCCTTCTTCTTTAATGTAAATCGCAGTCTCTTTAGAGCATCTCTCAAACTTTAGCTTTTGAGTGTTTGATCTACCTTTGTATTCCATGCCCTAGGTGCTTGTCTTAAGCCATACAAAGCCTTTGAGAGTTTGTAGACCTTGTGTTCTTTTCCTTTTATTTCAAAACCTTCGGGTTGATTAACATACACGTCTTCTCTTAGTTCACCATGTAAAAAGGCGGTCTTAACATCGAGGTGATGGATTTCCCATCCTTTAGAAGCTGCAAGTCCAATCAACATACGAATAGTTTCCAAACGAGCCACGGGTGCGAATACTTTATCAAAATCAATTCTGATTCTTGAACATAACCCTTAGCAACAAGACGAGATTTATACTTGTTAATGGTATAATCAGCATTCCTTTTGATCTTAAAAATCAACTTAGGACCTATTACTTTAGCATCTCGTGGTTTCTCAACCAAAATCCAACTTATTTTTGTTAATCGAATTGATCTCTTCTTCACAAGCATGTATCCAATGTTTTTCTCCTTTAATATCTTTGAAACATCTTGGCTCATCATCCATACTAACAAGAAGTCTCTGACACTCTATATATATATGCTTGAAGAACATAATCATCTAGATGTCTTGGAGTAGTTAAAATCTGATTTGACCTTCGAAGACCTAGATTGTCTTAAAGATTTCCTTCTTCGTTTTCAACCTCATCGATTTCTCCTTCATCCTATTGATTATTGTCTTGTTCATTCTCTTCATTGTTCTCTTGTGAATTTTCATTATTCTCTTGAGAATCGTTTTCAAATTCTTCATCCTTGTCAATATCTCTCCACCTCAAGTGAAACATTCCCGGTTCAATCAATGTTTCATCTTGAACTTCTTCCCAATTCAATCTCTTCTTTTCATCAAAAACAACATCTCGGCTTATAATTATCTTCTTGGTCTTTGGATTGTATAATCTATAAGCCTTAGTTCCTGGTTCGATTCCTAGATGCACAAGAGAAATAGTTTGATCATCTAGTTTCTTGAGATTTGGAGATTGTGTTTTTGAATATGATATGCATCCAAAAACCCTAATGTGACCGATTTTTGGCTTCTTTTGTCTTAACTCCTCATAAGGTGTCTTGTTTTATAGTGCTTTGGTAGTTACTCTATTAATTAGGTAAATAGATTGTCGAATTGCTTCTCCCCAAAAATGATTTGGTACCTTCATAGCCTTAAGAATACTTCTTGTCATCTCCATGAGTGTTCTATTTCTTCTTTCAACAACTCCATTGTGTTGAGGTGTATAAGGAGAGATGTCTTTTAATTCCCATAGACTCACAAAAGATTTGAAATTCCCTTGAAGTAAACACTCCTCCTCTATCGGTTCTTAAGGTAATAATTTCCTTTTCTAGCTCCTTCTCCACCGATTTTTGAAGATTTTGAATTTTTCAAAGGTCTCACTTTTCTCCTTAATCAAAATAGTCCACATATACGTTAAGAAGTCATCAATTAGCACAAAAATATACTTGCTTCCTGCATATGTTGGAGGTATAATCGGTCCACATAGGTCCACATGTACAAGTTCTAACATCTTTGAAGCTCGAAATTTTTCTTTTCATTAGAATGGCATTCGTGTTTGCTTGCCCACCAAGCAAGAGTCTTATATTGCTTTCTCTTCATCAATCTTTGGTAAGCCTTTAACCATCACTTGATGTGCCATTGCTTTAAGAGTTCGAAAACTAATATGACCTATCTTGCATGCCACTTCCATGAATCTTCTTCAACTTTTGTAAGCCAACATATTGATTTTCCAATTACTAGTTTAATCTTATAAAGTCTATTCGAATACCTTTTAGTCTTTACTAGTAGCTCCCCTCTTGGATTGTGAATGGTCAATCATCATTCATTCTAACATCACATCCAACTTTAGTTGCTTGTCCCAAACTTAGTATGTTGCTCTTCAAATTCGGTATATAGTAGATATTTGTGGCCAATTTTTGTTCTCTTGTTTTAGCTTGAAAATGAATTGCCCCTTTTCCTTCTATTTTAACATGAGAACCATCTCCGAATTTTACTCTTCCTTTGATGTTTTCATCTAGCTCCGAAAAATACTCTCTTCTTCTGGTCATATGATTACTTGCTCCATTATCTAAAAACTAAACCCCGTCTTCTTCCTTTTGTTTTTTGTACTTCTTAGGGTTTAAATTTTCCTCATTCAAATACACCACATCATGCATATAAAGAGACTCACTGGCTTCTTCGGTCTCATCATCTTCATTAATCAAGTTAGCTTCTTGATTTTGTGGTCTATGTTTACGAGTAGGGCACTTAGAAGCAAAGTGCCCTAATTTGTCACATCTAAAACATACCACTTTAGACATATCTCTTTTGTCCTTTTGGTTTGTTTTCTTTTTAGAATCCCCTCCTTTTGGTTCGATTCTTGCCCTTTTTGATTCCTTGGTTCGAATTTGTGTAGAGTAACTCATTATCATAGTTTTGTTGATTTTCTTCATCAACAATCCTTTCTTCAAAAGCTTTGAGTCTTCCAACTATGTCTTCAAAACTTGTGGAATCTAGGTCAAGAATTTGCTCAAGTGTTGTAGTGATATGGATGAACTTTCTCCTTGGAAAATTGTTAAGAGACTTCTTAACAAGCTTTGCTTCATCAATTGGCTTTCCCAAAGAGGCCTATTTTGAAACTATTTCAGATAGATTTCCCGCGAAGTTATCTATGCTATCATTCTCTCCCATTCGGATTCTCTCAAATTCACTCATTAGTGTTTCGAAGTCTAGCTTCTTTAACAAGATCAGCACCAAGATATCTAGCTTTGATTGCTCTCAATATATCTTTTGCACTCTCATGCTCTCCAACTTGCAACTAACTCCTCCGAATTTGATTGAAATAGCAACCCTATTGATATATCGTTTTTCTCGGCATCTTTTGTATCACCTTCAACAACTTCCCAAACCTTGTTGATTCATAACAAAACTTTTATCTTCATTGCCCAAACTGTGTAGTTTGTAGCCGTGAGAATCAGGCAGCTAATTGAGGTCGGTATATGCTCCTTAGATCAAGAAGGCTTATGATCAACAACATCTCCCATGGTTGATCAAACTTCCTTGGTCAAAAACCTTGAGCTCTGATACCAATTGAAATTGAATAATATCTACTTGTATATCGATTAGAACACTTTGAATTAACAAGAACACACTTCTTATTATTGCTTAAAAATATAACTCAAAAACTAAACAACTCTCAAAACACCATTACTTAGGTCACAACTCAACCTATGTATTTATTGGGATTAACACACCTTGTTAATTTCCCTTTTCCTATTAGGAATAACTCCTTTAATTCCTATTAGGATAAGTACATAAAAACTATTTAGGATTATTTCCTTTTAATCCTAGACTACCTTAGATAAAATCTTATCTAGCAAACTATTTCCATTTTTGGTAAAACTTGTTCTCTAAGTTATTGTTGGTGAAGACTTCAAGCTTCCACAACATAGTATTCCCTATTATATTTGGTGTTTCTTAGCTCTTCGAATCTAAAATTTCAAATTTATATTTCTGTGCTTTCTCTCAGCTTAAACTTCTTGCTTTGGTTCTTTTTGGCTTAAATCTAAGATCCCAGTATTAGGGACTCACTTATCTTCTTAAGGTGTTGGCAGTGAATGTTAAGCTTTCAAATTCTGATTATTCTTGAAATATAGAAGAGAAGAGATGGAAGAGACTGAATGAAGAACAAATATAACTTTATTTCTTATCTGAAACTTGTTGGTTTTACATCAATACAAAATTGTTATATATATAGACAATAAACAGATACAATCTAAGAGTTGCATTTCTTCTACTTGTGATGTTTCAACAATAAGACCTAAACCAAGTGTTATGTCACTTAACTAAAAGACACCACATGTAACTAGTCTAAACATCATATCTCTTACTCTTAACGTAACTGGCTCAATACATTTCTAACTATTTATAATATGATAAACTTAATTATAAACTAACACTTTCCCTTAATTGAGTTTCATTCTCACACCAACTTTTTTGCGTGAATGTTTTTCACATCTTCTTTGGTAGTCTCTTCGACCAACTTGTGCTCTATTTCTTTTTGAGGTAAGCATCCTCCTTTCTTACTTGGTATCTTCCTCTGATCATCATCACGTCTACTTGTTGTTTGATCCATTTTTTATTGAGGTAAACAACCTCCTTACTTGCTTTGTGTCTCCTCTGTCATCATCATGTCTCCTTGACGTTTGCTCCATTTTTTATCGAGGTAAGCATCCTCCTTTCTTGCTTGGTGTCTTCATTTGATCACGATCACGTCTCTATGACATCTTTTTGTGTGAACCTCTTCACGTTTTCTTCGGTTATCTCTTCAACCGACAAGTGCTCCATTTTTTTGCAAGGTATCCTCGCTTTGTACATGGTGTCCTATTTTGATCACAATATTGTATTTGTGACGTCTTTTGCGTGAACTGTTTCACGTCTTCTTCGGGTATCTCTTCAACCCGGCACCAAAAAATATCTCTTTGATGATCTTCCCTCTTTGGCTTGTCATCACTTGGATATTTTCTTCTCTTGGTGTCTTACTTGAACAAATTCAGAATTCTCTTTCCACAACTCCAAATCCACATCCATTTTCTCTATTTCATGTTGAGAAGATTTCCTATCTCCTTCATCTCTTTGGAGTCTTCCTCTTGAAGTTACAAAATGTGAATGTGTGTGTGCAGATTGATGGTGCTCTCTCTTGTCACCATCTCTTCTTCTTCTTCTTTTTTCGATTTCTCGTCCCCATCTTTTTCTTCTCTCGCAGCAGATTTCCTCTTATACTTATTGTGCTTAAACAGGTCTCAAAACCGATAAAGCTCTGATACCATGTTGAAATATAGAAGAGAAGAGATGGAAGAGACTGAATGAAGAACAAATAGAACTTATTTATTATCAAACTTGTTGGTTTTACATCAATACAAAACTGTTATATATATAGACAATAAACAGATACAATCTAAGAGTTACATCTCTTCTACTTGTGATGTTTCAACAGTATGACCTAAACCAAGTGTTATGTCACTTAACTAAAAGACACGACATGTAACTAGTCTAAGCATCATATCTCTTACTCTTAATGTAACTGACTCGATACATTTCTAACTATTTATAATATGAGAAACTCAATTATAAACTAACAATTATCATATATCTTTTCTTTTCTGAAAATAAAAAGAAAGCTAATTATTATTTGAAATAGTGATTTTGTGTGCACTAGAAAAAGTGTGTCGTTGTCAAAAAAAAAATGTGTGTTGTAGAGTGTTGCAGAATTATAGCTGAAACCCTTGTTATAGTGTGTATTGATGACACTGAAATGGAAAGTTCCCTTATATCCACTCCCTTTGTTTTTTTCTCCTTCATTATTATTTTCCAGTTTTCCACCATTTGATAGTGCTATACATAGTTTGATTGCATACAATAGCCCTAGAATAAAACTCGATCCAAATTTTCCAACCCGACCTAAACCAAAGTTTGGATAATTCGGGTTGGATAGTTCGGGCATAAGGTCGAGTTTTGGTAAGTGTTTTATTTTATAATTCGGGTGTTGATTCGGGTCAGGTAGTTCAGGTATCGGGTCAACCAAATTTTTTAATATTTTCTATTTTTCGTATTTTTAAATAATTCCGGTCAGGTCGGGTTGGTTCAGGTCAAATTTATTCGGATTTTTTGGATTCTTTTCTGATTTTTTGGAATTTTTTTTGATTTTTTGGGTTAATTCGGAACTATTATATACTAACCGAACTACCCGATACCCGATCTAACCCAACCCGAATTATATATTTTGGTTAGTTTGGAATAACTGAAAATTTGAAAAATACCCGAATTCCTAAATACCTGACCCAACCCTAATAGACCTACCCGAATTCGCAGGCCATACTACATAATTTACATCTAAATAGAAATATGTTACGGAAAAGACAAAATTCACTTAAAGTTTCTATTGGTAACAACATAGTTGCTTAAAAACATTTTTAATGTTATTCTATCAAAACTTTGCCAATAAACATATTCCACATTATGGCTTCATGTAATATAATACAATTATGCAATTTTGTTAAAGATTTACAAAAGAAAAAGTCATTAGACAAATAAAATTTTTGCATAAAGATCATAAAATAATATTTACTTTTATTTATTTTTGTTAGTTCCTAACATTGTTTAACTTCAATAAAAGTCTTAACCTGTAATAAATATTTACATATAACCTATAATACTATAATTTATTTATTTATTTTTTTGTCAACATTAACCGGCCTATTAGCCAAATTCATGCATATTGCAGGCGGTAGAACTCGATTCTGAAACATGCAAGTGCGTCTGCCTATAGAGGACTTACCATTTGCGAGTAGACTAAAAGCCACTTGCAATACCGTAATTTATTAATATAATTTAAATGTTGACGTTTATTTGTCCGCAAGAAATATTTACCATGCAATTATTTATAAGCTTACAATTTTATTAAATACAACCAATATTTACAAAATCTATAAATATAAGTTCAAATGTAATTAATGGTTGTTTACTCATGAATGTATTAAAATTAATATGATATTAGCTGTAATAAATATTCTATGTATCATGAATGTATTAAAAACAATAATAAAAAAAGTAATAAATGTGTTACATTGTTATAATATTTATAAGATATCATTCAAGTATTAAATATATAATTTAGTTTTGTAAATCATAAATTTCTTAAATATAAGAAATATTTATGATATACTAAAAAACTTATTAGATAAATTAATAGTTGTATATTAAAAATAGGAGTGTATTTTTCAAACTACCCTCAACATTTTACTAATTGTATGAAATACCCTCCATGTTTGATGTTGTGAAAACTACCCTGCGGTAGATGTGAATTGACAATTCTACCCCTTGTAAATTTGACAATATAATTCAAAAACAAAATATAACTGCCCGATTTTCTTCTGTCATAGGCTTCATAGGCTTCTGAGATAATTATTACTAATTGACCACTAAAAAATGAAAAAACTAGAATAATACTGACAGTAGATTTTAAAAGTAGGAGAGCATGGAGATTATGTATCACTCAAGTGGACATCAGAAAAAGTTGTGGTCGTGTGGTGAGAATCAAGGATTAATACGTGACACAAATATATATATACATATATCTTTACAATATGTGATATATCTTCTCTATATGGACAAATTATGAGCATACTATGTCTATGTGACATATCTTGTAAATATGGACATATTTTGATATTAGTTTTGTCTCTTGGATAGGACTTTACGGAACACATAAATATAGGTCCATATCTTGTCTAAATGACAAGTTATGAGCATAGTATGTCTATGTGCTATACCTTGTCTATATGGACCAATATTGAGTATAGTATGTCTATGTGATATCTTGTCCATATGGACAAGTTTTGAGTGTAGTATGTCTATGTGATATACCTTGTCTATATGGACAAATTTTGAGCATAGTATATCTATTTGATATCTTGTCCATGTGGAGAAGTTTTGAGCATAGTATGTCTATATGATATATCTTGTGTACTTGGACAAATTTTGAGCAGAGCATGTCAATTGTAGTTTTGTCCTTCGATATACTTGACATATAAGCAATAGGCCCATGTAAGAGACATGAAACTAATTACTATTCTGAAGACGTACACACCTGCATATGGACAAATAAAATAATGCATTGTCTTCTTCATAACAGAATAGCAATTTATGTCTATGTGCTATACCTTGTCTATATGGACAACTTTTGAGCATAGTATGTTTACGTGATATCTTGTCTATATGGACAAATTTTGAGCATAGTATGTCTATGTGATATATCTTGTCTACTTGGACAAATTTTGAGCAGAGCATGTCGATTGTAGTTTTGTCTCTTGGATATAATGGACAAATAAACAACAGGCCCATGTAGAGACATGCATATAGACAAATAAAAATAATTGATTGTCTTCTTCATATTTGAATACTAATTTATCTCTATGTGCTATACCTTGTTTATATGGACAATTATTAGCATATTCTGTCTATGTGCTATATCATGTATATATGAGCAAATTATGGTTTCTTGTAGAGACTTTACTGAAAAGAAAAAAAAAACAGGATCATGTAAGAGTCATGGAAACTAGTTGCTATTCTGAAGACGTACAGACTGCGAATTATTAGAATATAAGCGAATCAACTCTTAGTTTTCTGCCGAGTTTATTGACCATTCCTGTAAAAAGACTGAGTTTTAATGGCTGAAACTTCGAAACCTCTGTGTTGCCATTGAAGGACGTGAAATAGGAGAGAGAATGATACGTGTATCGAATATAAGGGATTTCAGTTGGGCAAGAGGGAATGAATAAGAGAACTAATTTGGGCAGGGTTAGGATAGTAAAATGTGTTAAACGAGAAACAATAAAGTAGGATAGTTTTTGGTTACAAAAAGCGGTGGGGTAGATTAGAGAATTATGAAAACGTTTAGGGTAGATGAGAAAATTATTTCTAAAAATATTAAAAAGATTATATGTCATTCAGAAAAATTTAACCGATCACCATGTGATTCTGCAAAAAATCATTCTACCATATATCATTTTGCAACTTTTATCCTGAAACTTAATTTATTTATGTCATTAGAGAATTATGCAACTTTTATTATTCGAAACCTAATCAAAAACAAGCATTAACTAGACCTACGAACATTGTTTAACGGCATTAAGCTTAAGTTAATGTTGACTTAATTTGGTCTCGATATGGTTTGTTCAACAAATTGTTAATCTTTTTTGGCAAATCTAAATTTTTGTATTTTTTCAGCAAAAATGTTTAAGTTTGGTATATTTTATCGTTTGTAAACCTGAAATTTTACTATTATTTGAAAAACCAAATAATCAAATCCAAATTTTCAATTAGAAACTACTTTCTATATATTTTTAAACGGTATTGTTGGAACCGGCACTACAAAAAATTATGCACATTATGTCATTTATTTATATTTTTACATTAATTTTTAGTTAATACAACTATAATTTACATCACTTATAAAAGTGACAATGAAAATAGTGATTTAAATATTTAGTATCAATTAAGACAATTGATGTACCTATTTTCATCACTTACTAATAATTGATACTAACTTGTATCAGATGTAAAAAATGATGTTAATATTTGTATCAATTATTAGAAGTGATTGTAATAATTATATCAGTTACTATAAATGATGTTAATATTTATATCATTCACGGTAATTGATGTTAGTTTTTTGTCAGTTATAGAAAATGAAGTTAAAATTTGGATCAAATATTATAAATAATGTTAGTATTTGCATCATTTACGGTAATTGATCCTAAATTTATGTCAATTTTTTTTAAAATGAATTTAGTATTATATCAGTTATTATAAATAATATATTTATTTTTTCAGATAAAATAATTTATATTAAATATTTACAATTTTCATTACCTTTAATTTCTTCATTATCATTTTATATTGTTTATTCATGATATTCAAAGATTTTTTTATTTAAATTAAATAAAGTAAAATATATTTTATATTAAATATCATAAATTATAATACAATAAACATTAACTAAAATTATACCAAAAAATTCAATTACTATTAAAAACAAAATATAGTACTAATTAAAAAAATATGATTTTTGCTGAAAATCTTGCCACATGAGTGTGTATAAGTAAATTATAGGACGAACTACAACTCCGATTATAGTTCTGAAAACTAAACACCATGGACTTTTCAACAACATGTAAAGTGTCTTCTGGTTCCTTCATCTTTGTTCAAAAACTGCTTCCGAATTTTGGCTTTTGTATATCCAATCTACAAAAATCTGTCCAGTTAAAAATTCATAACTTTTGGATGAAAACTCCACATTATAAACTATTTTCGCACATAGGTAGATCTACGATTATAGAATGTTCCCACCAAATTTTGTTTTATTCTGAAATTTTTTCTCTATTCGTTTCTTTTTTCTTCTTCATATGCTCATATTATCTCAGAAGTTTGTGATACATTTGAGAAATATCAACTTCCTTAAGATCTCTTATTTTCTTCTCTCTCCTTTGAAGAATCAAAATAACATTTATGTTTTGATATATCATAGAGACACTATATATAGAGTTCTAAAATTAAAGATAAAGTTAAATAATACGTTCTAATCTTAATGGATAATATCTTAACAGAAAACGAATATTAGATAGATATTTAAACTACAATTAAGATAAATTTATACTATTATCAAAATTATTAATAATACTTGGATAAATTCGAATTTGGATAATATCTTAAGATTTTAAAATTATTTTGTGGAAAAAAATTCTTAGAAAATAAAAGAAATTTCCATATAAATAATATTAAACTAAAGACAAATATGGAAAACTAAAAAAGAAAGTTAAAGTATAGTATTGTATATTTTATTTCTGTCATTTGTATAGGAATTTATAGATTTTTTTTTAATTTATAATAAGATAAACTCAAAACATAATCCTTTTTTTAATAAGGAACACATAAGACCAAATAAAATCTAATAAGGAATATAGTTTTTAACCATCTTCTATTACCCTATTCAATATTAACCTTAATTTTTCACAATATATAAATTGAGTCAGGATCAAATTATTTGATATATAACACTGATTTAGAAAGATTTCAACTTTTGACGTGCAACTCCTAAGATTACATAAGAGTCAATTGTTCAAAACATATATTCCAAATTATCCTAGATTCTAAATTTATATGATGTTATATAGTTTTAAATTTTATATTGATAAAAATATTGTTATAATTTATTAATATTTAAGAATAAAATTTAAATAGATAAGAAAAATAAATAACCAGAAGGCGATAAATTCAGTATCATTGACATCAATTAATTTAACTGACATTAACTAATTTATATGTATCAGTTTTTCAACTAAAACCAGATTTATATCATTTTATAATTGATGTTAAAAATATTAATTAGATATATCGTTATTTCAATAGATGTAGACTCACATTTTACATCAATTATTTTCTAAGTGATGTAAATTAATATAAGATTTTGTCAGTTTTGATGTAAAAGATGTAGTAATAATGTCATTCTTGTAAATGATGCTAATCACATATTGTGTCATTTGTAAATAAATAACTCTATTTAGTATCATTTATTTATATGATATATTATTGTTGATGCAATATATGGTATTTTTTGGTCAAAATTAGGTCACAACTGTTCGGCCTATTAGTCAAATTCCTGCATAATGCAGGCGGCGCGACTCGATCTCTTGATGTGCAAGTGCGCCTGCTTTTAGTGGACATACCACCTGCCACTAGACTAAAAGTCATTTGTGTGGTATTTCTTATATATATATATATATAAGGTTATATAGTTTTTATTACTTAAAATTAAAAAAATCATAATAAAAGTACGATTAAATGTAAAGTTTATGTTTTGTAAGTAGTATAAGAATATTTTTCAAATTGAATATATCAATTATTTAAACATAATTATAAATAAAGTTTGTGTCAATTGTTGTAGGAATTGGTACAAATTCATATTCATTGATATCAGTTAATGTAAGTGAGATTAACTAATTTATATGCATCAGTTTTAAAATTGAAACAAAGTTAGCATCATTTTTAATTGATGTTAAAAATACTAGTTAGATACATCATTTTTTAATTGAATTAAATTTATGTTTTGCGTCGATTGTTATATAAGTGAAGTAAATCAACATTAAATTATATCTGTTTTGTTTAATTGTTGTAAAAGATGCATTAATAGTGTCATTTATTATAAATGATATTAAATAGCATAGAATGTGTAATTTATTTATAAATGACTCTGTATAGTGTCATTTATGTACATGATATAATATTATGATGCAATACAAATGTTTTTTTGTAGTGCGGGTCTAGCAAAAATGTTCTATAATCCGAGGTTCCATATTAAAAGGGGAAAAGATTGGGCAATGACACTTGTGACATTAATTTGGAGCAACAGAAGTTAAACCCTAACAAGTGAAGATGATTGCCGAGTAACGAATTCTTTTATTAGCTTAATGTGTGTCAAAAAGCTGATCCCCCTTTTGGAGGATCTGCTCCTCTATTTCTAGATCATAGAGGCGGTTACATAGTACATATAGGCGGTACATAGTAGATAAAGTTAAGGAAGATTTATAATTATCTTGATAAGACCGTATCTAGAAGATTCATGGTAGATTTTTGAAAATTTTCCATGTTAGAATAGGAAAATTTCCATTTCTTTGCTTTGCTAATGTGTCATCCGACTTCCTGTCAAGTTTGAGACACTTTCCGAGAAGAGACTTCACCGAATTGAAGAGGATTTCCGAATTGAGGCTTTGATGCTTTCAAAGAGTTTATTACTTAGCATTTGACCTATTGTTTTCCGTGGACCAAAGCAGGATCTCTCCAACAATTGTCCCCCCCCAAACTTGGAAATTTTTGGTGCAAAATTTCCAAGTCGGAAAGATTTCCAGCTTCTAGAATCTTTGGTCCACGTGTCAGCTTATGATTGAGTTACTCGAACAGTCGCATCGGTTTCCCCTCTTTAAGTAATGATTACCGTTTGGCGTCGTTCCGACTTTCACCCATTAAGTAATAAATATTGCCTTGCGCCGTTTCGGAATTTTGTAAATTTCTATAAATACCACTTCTCTTCTTTTACCATTTAATTTTCAACTTTGCGAATATCCTTTAGTTATTCTCGTCTTTATTCTCTTATTTTCTTCCAACTTCAAACTTATTCCCAATTTCTTTCGTTCTTCTTCAAAATGGGTCTTGATGATTTCAAACTCCCAAGTGTCGAGGATGGTCTGAACTCTACACTTGATGGGATGAATGCTCGCCCTTCTAGAGGTCCTACTAGAGTTTCCAGACCCTCTGCTGCTCCATCTTGGGACATTGTCAAAGTCCCTTCTGAATCCGGTTGTGGAACTTTGCGACCTACTAAAAGGGGGAGAACTGATCTGCTCAGGATCAACTGTCCTAGAGGAGCCGATAGAGGCGGTTCCTTGACTGATTCTTGTGGAAGGAGAAGAGGTACTCCCAACTTTGTCTTCAATCAAAATCACACGGATCCTTGCTCAATTCTGGAGTTCTAGACAGAATGTGTGGACCTAATGAGCCAGATTAGAACTAGCTTGGAGCGTCTTCCTTCCCCAAACCAGATGAGGAACCACGAGGAGTATGAGGAAGCCGCTTACTTGCTGTTCCGGGTTTGTGTCATTTTCCGAATACTATTCTTGTTCTTCTTATTTGCTTCTATTTCTTACTTCTGCTTTTCCAATATGCTTGTACTTTATTGCTTGTTTGAACAACATCATCCTGGAGTGAGGGATATCTGTTTCTAGCACGGAGAATAGTACATGGAGGAATCCGACTCTCACTGCCCGAGCCAGCCAAGATTCCCTTAAAGTGGTGAAGGCCAGGTCTAGGGTTCCTGCAGTTGAAGAAGAACTCACTCGTGTCAAAGCCGAGCTGAAGGTAGAGCGTGAGAACATCTTCAAATTGGTGGAATAGAATGTCGTGTTGTAGGACTCGCTCAACTTTGCCAAGTCTGATTGTGGTGTTGCCTTCAAGTCTGCTGAGAAGGTTTGCGACTATGTTCAGGAGCTGCAAACCGAGTTGGACTCCATGAGAGAGAATTTTGGATCTCGACTTTATCAGACCTTGAATGTTGATAAGAAAAGGGTCTTCAAGGATCTTCACGATCAGATGTCTTATCATTTTAACCATATTGCTGCTCAGTTTAACGATCTAGACAGGAGCCTTGAGGCTCGTTTGTCGTATGCCCAATTCGTTGGATTGACAAATGTTCTTTAACTACTTTCCACTCGGGGTGTCGACATTCCTTCTGCTGTTGTCTACTTGATGACCACTGCTTCTCGGAGACTTGGTCGTCCCTATTTTTGAAGTAGGCGAGGCCACTAACGCGGGTGAAAGTAGACTCCCAAAAGGTCCTTGATTTTCCCACCTTTTGTGATTGTCTCAATTCTTTTAACCGCTGCTTGGCTCTTTGACAACTTTTTGTATTCTTGTAATTGGTTCTTGCTTTTTAATTGATTTCCCTGTATAATGAACGACATTATTATCTTGAAGTATGATATTTAATTTCGACTACGACTTCCATAATTTGATTATGAAAATTTTCCATACAATTGACTCGTAATTTCACGAATTGTAGTTCCCAAAATCTTTTCTTATTTTTGCGCATTTAGCTAAGTTTCTTCCTATGTTAGAGAGTTTGATCCCATTTGGTTAAGAAGAGAACTTTTGATATACGGCTTCTTAAAGCTGAGATTTCAGGTCTCAATCTAAGTTCTAAGAAGTTCGACCTCGGAAACTATTTTTCGTAAAATTTCATTGGGAATAATTTCCCGGCTATCTATACAGAAACTATTTTTTTTTTGTTGAGATTTTTATCTCGTAAAATCTGTACAAAACTATGTTTTGTCATTTATGAGAGTTTAATCTCAGTAAATATGTACAAAGCTATACTTTGTCTTTTGGTGAGAATAGATCTTGTTTTTCTGTACGAAACTATGTTTCGTCGTTTATGAGAATTTAATTTCGGTGATTCTATACAAAGCTATGCTTTTTCTTTTTGGTGAGAATTAGGTTCTTGGTATAAAAGTTGCGAGAACTTGATCTTGGTACAAAAAATACAAGAACTTCATCTCGTTAATGTTACTAGAATTATGGTCTCGTCATGACTCAAGATTGTCTTTATATTTGACTTAAAAGTGAGAACTAGATTCTGGCTAAAGTTTTTCGAGGTTATACTCGGCGAGGATTTTAGGACTCGGCATAAAGATAAGAACTAGGTTCTTGTAGAAGTTTTTCGAGATTAGACTCGGTGAGGTTTCAAGACTCGGATGAAGATAAGAACTAGGTTCTTGTAGAAGTTTTTTTGAGATTAGACTTGGCAATGTTTTAAGACTCACATGAAGATAAGAACAAGGTTCTTATAGATGTTTTTAGACTTGACGAGGTTTTAAGACTTCGATAAAAGGAAAGATAACTTTCTTTAGTTTTTGCGAGAGTTTGATCTCATCTTTTTAGGAGTTTAGGGTGTAACCCTTTTTTTTGAACTCGAGAAGGGACTTGTAAAAATTTTATTTAGTTCTAGTTGGACCCAAAGGCTACCTACGTACCCCAAAAGGATCAAGCCAACACGTAGTTCTTAGTACATACTTAAATAAATAAGGATGCGTCAAGTAATGTATCTAATTCACCGAGTTGGCGAGTCTTCAAGAGTAGTATCACTTCAGATCATTGGAATTCCAGCTTCAAGGAATCATTGCTCCATCCATAGTAGCAATCTTTTAAACTTACAGTTTAACGATGTTATAAATGATATACAGACATCCCAATTTATGCTAAGTTTTCCCGCGTTAAATTAGGTTGTGTTCTCAAACACTTTTCAAAGTACGAGATCTCCTACCGCAAAGTGTCTTCCACGTACTCAGAGTTAGGCTGTGTTCTCAAACAATTTTCTTGTTATAGTACTTTACGGCTTGACGTTGGTAGTTTTGTACTCGGAGAAGTGCTTCATCGCGTTCTTTTTCCAAGTCGTGTATACTGTTCTCCATAGCATCATTGTTAGAAGTCTTGGCTTCAGGAAAATGTTCTCGACACAAAGTCAGTACAGCTATCTCAGCTAGGACCATTGCCTCCATCCCGTGAGAAAGGGAAAATGGAGTTCGTTCAGTTGAGCGTCTAGGCGTAGTTTGATGTGACCATATAACGCCATCAAACTCAGATGCCCAATTTCTCTTCTTTTCTAAAAGCCTTTTCTTGAGACTGTCAAGGATTTGCTTATTCGTCACCTCTGCTTTTCCGATTCCTTGTGGGTTTCGAGGAGTCGACTTACTTAATCGAATATTCTAGTTGGTGCAAAAGTTGGAAACATCGCCGAGATGAATTGAGAGTTGTTGTGTGTCACAATTTCGTAAGGTAAAGCATGTTGGTAGATGATGTTCTTCCATATGAACTTGACCACGTCTCTATCTTTGATTTGAGAATAAGTCTCTGCTTCAACCCACTTTGCGAAGTAATATGTCATAACAAGCATGAAGCATTTTTGACGAGAAGATGGTAGTGGCCCGACTATGTCCATTTCCCATCGCATGAACGGATAAGGCATAATTGCTAAGGTTAGCACTTTGGTGGGGGCATAGATGATATGCTCGTGTCTTTGGCACTTGTCACACTTACTTGTGTATTGAGCACAATCATTTACCATAATCGGTTAGTAGTAACCAAGTGTCCTAGTTTTCTGAACAAGCGTTCTTCTACTATTGTGGTTTCCACCAGCTCCGTCATGTGTCCTTTTGATGATCTCATCAATCTCATCACCATGAACGCAAGTAAGTAGTACTCCATTTGCACTCCTTTGATATAGTTACTCGTCGACTTGGGCATAGAAAGCGCACTTGGCTTTAAGGCAGCAAGCTGCCCACATATCCTCTAGCGTTTCACCGTCAAGAATGTATGTGAGGATCTCGTTTCACCAGTCGACCTTTCATTTGCTTGTCTGCTCAGCGTCTGTCATCTCGGAGTCAGAAACATCATGAATATTGTCTATATTGATAAGCTTATACTTGGATGGTCTATACTCACTACTGCTATTATTCATCATTGAATGGGGTCCATTATGGATGAGAGAGCTACTAGTGGGTTGGCGGAAGTGTTCTCGGATCTGGAGATTTTATTGACTTTGAATTTCAAATCCTTAAGCTCGCATACAATCATTCTTTGTGTGGTAACCCCCAGTAACCTGGTTACCAACCAGCTGGGAGTCGCAATAGCAATTGATGCAAGTTGCTCCAACCTCCTTGGCCAACTTTATTCCCGGAATCAATGCTTCTTATTATGCTTCATTGTTAGATGGTGGGAAAGCAAGTCGGAAGGACTTTTCCAAAACTTCTCCTGTCAGGCTTTCTAGTCGGATACCGACTCCTCAGCTGTGTTGAGACGGAGATCCATCCACATATATCTTCCATGTTCGGGGAACTTTGTCCGATTTTAAAGGCTCTAGATCAGGGGATAGTTTGATTAGGAAGTCGGCTAAGACCTGAGATTTCGCACTCGTTCAACCTTTAAACTCAATGTTATATTTTCTCAACTCAATCGCGCACTTAGTCAAGCGTCCGGATTGGTTTGGCTTATGTAGTATTGTTCGCAATGGATGATTCGTCAATACTATAACGGTGTGAGATTGGAAGTAGGGTCATAACTTCCCTGCTGAGGTGACTACCGCAACGCGGGTTTCTCTATAGTCGGGTATCTAGATTCTGCTCCATCTAAGGATTTGCTAATATAGAAAATCGGGTTCTAGGTTCCTCTATTGTCTCGAACTAGCAGGCCACTTACTGCCGACGCACAAACTACAATGTACAAGTACAAGGGTTCTCTGTTTTCTGGCTTCACAAGAATCGGTGGTGTCCAAAGATATTCCTTCAATTCAGAAAAAGCCTTCTCGCAAGTCTCCTCCCATTTAAAATCCTTATTTCTGCGTAGTAGTTTGTAGAATAGGAGGCATTTATCCGTTAAGCGGGATATGAAATAGTTTAAGGCTGCTATACGACTTGTCAGCCTCTGTACTTCACGTTTATTCTTCAAAGAAGGTAGCTCCTAGATTGCAGTGACCTGTTTCGGGTTAGCTTTGATACCCCTATGAGTGACTATGTATTCTAGTAATTCTCCAGAGATCACCCTGAAAATGCATTTCACCGAGTTGAGCTTCATCTGGTACTCGTTTAGTGTTTGGAAGCAACATGCTAAATAATCGACATGATCTAATTCGCCTTTAACAATTTGACTAGCATCTTGTCTATGAATACTTCCATAATTTGTCCAAGCTGATCGGTAAACATCTTATTCACCAATGTTGATACGTTCCTCGTTCCGTGATGAAAGAAGTTTTTTCCATATCGTCAGGGTGCATTTGAATCTGGTTATATCCTTAGAAAGCGTCTATAAACAAAAGGAGTTCGTTGGCTGCGGTTGCCTCGACAACTCAGTCAATGTTTGGCAGTGGGAAACTATTTTTGGGGCGAGCCATTCTGGAAATTGAATTTTGGTAATGGATCCGATTTCAATTAGCTTTTTAACCATGTCAATTATGGCCTTTGTTCTTTTTGGCCCTAGTTCCCTTCATTTTTGCTAGATTGGTTTGTATGTCGGATCGACATTCAGCCTGTGACTTGCAATTGCAGAGTTGATTCCAGGCATGTCACTTGCTGTCCATGGAAATATTGTCACGTTCTTCTCTAGAAGTTGAATCAACTTGTGTTTGATTGGTTTGCTCAAACAGACCTTGATGCTCACGCACTTTGACGAGTCTGTCAAGTCGATATTGACAAGTTCTACAGTTGAATTATCCGGTTTTTCTGGAGTAGGAGGTTTTGATAACGCTTTGCTTCCTTCTAACAGTATGATCATGCATGACCTATTTTGTAACTTTAACTTGGCGATAAAGCAAGTTCTAGCCATTTTCTGATCTCCTCTAAGTGTGTAAACTCCTTCACTTGTCAAAATTTTAACACATTCATGATAGCTGGATGGAACAGCTTTCATCACGTGTATCCAGGGTGTTCCCATGATCATGTTGTAGATTGGTGGTTTTACACAACAAGTAACTTGATCCATCGCGTGATTCCCATAACTCGAACTGCTAGTTTCACTGTTCTGATTACGTTGATTATGCTTCCATCAAATGCGGTCAAAGTTCTGTCCACAGGTTCGAGTTGAGCACCCGGCAATGTCATCTTATCTAATGTCTCCTTGAAGATAAAATATACATAACTTCCAGTGTCGATAAGAATTCGTGAGACATCACAGTGAGCAACTGAAATATTGACGACTATCATATCATTGTGCGGAAAACTAACTCTTTTAACATTCTTAGTTGTGAATGTTATTTCTGAGTTTATTGTCCGCTTACTTTCCCCTACTGGTTTTATGTTAAATGAAGCGACAAGATTCTGTTCATACTTCTTGACAGAACGAATAGTATCATCGCAGAACTGTACTCCACCCAACATCGACAACAACCTGTGGGTCACCAGACTCGGTGGTGTCCCCTACCTGACTCTGTCGCTTGGTTGTTTCCAGGGAGTTGCTACTAGTACCTATTGCCTTGAAAGCTGCTTCACGCAAATTGTCCTCTTATTGTTTTTGCACCTTAAACTTCTGAGTTTCTTCCTCGGAGACTATCAATTCTCACTTACTGAACTTTTCAGCGAGAAATTCTTGCAGTTGCTTGCACTTTGAAGTTGAATGACCTGCTTTTTTATGAAATAGTTGAACCAACTTCAATCCAAGTTTCTGGATTTAAACTAGAAAG
>OVBA01004331.1:0-23914 GCA_900406435.1 Lepidium aucheri | reverse complement strand
GGTCATTAAACGTGTTTGGGCCGGACTTTATGCTTCGGATCCGGCTAGATCCCGGTTAACGTCGTAATGGATCTACCGGATCGGAAGGGGGTCGTCACCACGAGAGTGGGCTGATCTACCTTGTCCCGGTTTAGAGCTCGTCTTATATAGCTCGGCGTTGTTGGATCGGCGAGTTATCCGCCGATCAACCCTTCCCTATCCTCTAGATTCATTTTAATTTCCATTGGTTAGCTTATTCAATTATTTGTGCTCTGTTTTATGATGATTTCTTTGTTCTTGAATGATCTTGCTCTGTTTTATTTTGTCTTTTAGTGACTTTTGTCCTATTAGCTAGATTGTAAGCTCAACTTGAAAACTATAGCTTGCCTTTGTGACAGATTGGTAGGCTGCTGAACTAGAACTAAGGTTACAGATAGGTTGATTGCATGCTATTCTGAGTATTGGTTCGACACTTTCTCTACTTTCCACTATGCTCAATGATTTGATAGCTTAGACCGAATAAAAACGCTTTATCAGTCAACAAAAATGATTCTCTCTGTCAAGAGAGCATAGAGAAACACAGAAGCAAGAGGGAGTATTCTGTTTCCAAGCCCATGAAGAGCGACCCACACAATGTATTTGCATTCACCAACAGATCTATTTCTATTCTCATGATATTGACTAAGATTCTCTGTTGCTCTCTTGTAAGCATATGTCCCTGGACCGCAACGCTTGTGAAGCATCTCATAGCTTCTAAGCTTAGAAACAAGATATTGAGAAGGCTTGTAAGGCAAAGGCTTGCGATACAAGGAAGACTGATACCTACTTAAGCAAGAATCTTCATCGAACTCAGCGGTTAAAAGCCCTCCTAATAGTTTATCCCTTATTTCTACGGAATCCTTTGAATCTATTACAATAAAATGAAATATATATTAAGTCAAAAGAAGAAATTCTGAATAAGGAAACCAAAATTGAATGATTTTACCGTTGATTGTAGCACCAAGAAGCTGGTGTTTGAAGATGTTTGGGAATGATTGTAACATCACAAACCAAAGTAGTAAGCAAGAGTGTAAAGTCGAGAGATTGGTGGAAAAGATAAATCTCAACAAGGACGGAGCGCGTGTCTAGCGCGTGAGATTGCGATTTTCCGGCGATTTTTTTCCTCGATTTGTAACTAACTTTCCGACGACTCTGTTTTTTTCCGGCGATCCTCCTCCGTTTCTTTGCTATTTCTCCTCCGCTCCTTGGAGGTCTCTCGCCGCAGGCGAGCTCCTTTCCACCATTGTTGGTGATGGAGATCTTCTCCCCTCCATCGATTCTGCCGGTTTCTTCGCCTGAAGCCTCTCCGGTTTTGGATTCGATCAATTTCCCGTCCATTTTGGGAGCTTCTGATCCTGCTATGGTATCCAATTTCTCTTCCTCTCTGACTACTGATTCGGCAGGTTTGGTTGAACCTATTTCTCATGCTCCTCCAGTCTCTTCTCCTAAACGGTCTTTGACTAATACTGATTCAGCTAATCTGCTTTGGGCTGATATCTTGAAACAACCAGACTCTACTGTCTTGGATTTTGGCATCTCTCCGGTGTCTTCAAGTGGTATTATCTCTGCTGCTCTTCCTACTGAACTTGTTGCTTCTTCTACTCCTCTTTGGAGTAGATTTGTGATTGGTCATTTCATAGGTGATGCTCCACATATTGGCTCGGTTCATGCTACAGTTAATCGGATATGGCAAAATCCTAAGAAAGATCTTAAGATCGATGCTACATTCATCAAGCCTACATCAGTTGTCTTTCGCATATCCGATTCTATTGTCCATGACCGTGTGCTACAACGTCGGTTCTGGTATGTTGGTGACAAGCCTATGATTGTGCTTGAATGGTCTCCTTCTACTGCAAATCAGTCTCCTGAACTGCTATCTGTGCTATTATGGGTGGACTTTAAAAACGTCCCTAATCACCTCTTCTCTTATAAGGGGCTTAGTTTTCTAGCTAGCCATGTTGGAAAGCCTCTAAGAATTCATCATTCCACAGTAAATTGTCTCAGATTTGATGTTGCTAGAATCTTGATTGAAGTTAATTTGGAAAAACCTTTGCCCCATTTGATAAAGCTTGAGGAGAATTCTGCTTCAGTTTTACAGATTCAACTCTCCTATCCTTGGCTCCCTTCTCGTTGCACTCTTTTCTCAAAATGGGGTCACTTATCACATAAATGCAGTCTTCATTCGGCCACTGAAATTCCGCCTACAAAGACTGAAGTTCAGGTTGCTCAGACTGACTGTTTACCTTCTTCTATAACCTCAACTTCTATAGTTACTTCCAAGGATCATTCTTCTGAATCTGCTAATGTTCAACCTGTACTCCATCCCTAGGAATCTGATGTTGGTATTGAGTCTCTCGACTCGACCAATATCAGAACATCAGGTTGTATCTCTCCTGCCAATCTTGTTTCTTCTAATCTGGTTGTTGTTTCAACTCCTAATGTCGATTCATCAAAACCTTCTCCTCTCAGAATAGTAAATCCTGATTCCACTCCAACAAGGTCGACTGTTGCTGCTGGAGATGGTTCAAATGCTTTAACCCCCATCAGTACTCAATTGACTATGCGTGCTCATGTGGACTCTGATGTTGGTTCCAAGTCTTTTGACTAGATCACCATCAGAAAATCAGGTCGTGTCTCTCCATTACATTCTACTGATACAATTTCTACTATAAAAATTCAATCGAATGATCCTGTGATTCAGTCCTCTCCTTCCAGGTTTCATCTTCTGGATAATTTGCCAGAAGAGGGTGAAATTATCACGCCTCAACTGCCAATACCTGCTCCTCGCAAATCTGCTCGCCATTCGAAACGAGATGATAAATCTCGAATGCCTACTGGAGCTGCTAGTACTTCTACAAATATTGTGGCTGACTTAAACTCTGTTCTAAACAAAAAGAGTTTAGCTAGAAGACAATGACTTCATTCTTTAGCTGGAACCTGCGGGGATTCAACAATTCTCGTAAGCATCATGTTTTAAAGAACTGGATTAATACTTCTAAGCCTCTTTTTGGTTGTTTGCTGGAAACTAGGATTTTGGAATCTAATGCCCCTCCTATCATGAACTCTTGCTTCCCTTCTTGGAATTGTATCACCAATTATGATTGTCATCGGCTGGGTCGGATATGGTTCTGTTCTTCTCCAGATGTCGCAGTAAATTTATTGCAGAAATCTTTTCAACACATCACTTGTGAAGTCACAGTCCTTGCTTCAGGTTCTTCATTTATTTGTACTGCCGTCTATGCTTCGAATTTTGAAATGGATAGGAGGGTTTTATGGAGAGAACTCTTGTACTTTAGCTCTCATTGCTCTTTGCCTTGGATACTGGTTGGAGACTTTAATGTCATCTCCTGTAATTCTGAACATTCCAATTCGATATCCTCTATTCCAAACCAGCTTGGAATTCAGCAGTTCCAGGACTTCATCTCTACGGGAGACTTAACTGATTTGTCTTTTGTGGGTCCTCTTTTCACTTGGAGTAATAAAAGATCTGCTGATCCGGTGGGGAAAAAACTTGATCAGGCTCTAGTGAATGCTTCTTGGCTATCTATTTTTTCTCAGTCTTTTGCTGAATTTGTTCCAGGTGGTATATCAGATCATGCTCGTTGTTCAGTACACCTTTCCTCTCATCACTCACCTACTCGAAGACCGTTTCAGTTTTTCAATTTTCTCACTACTCATGATCAGTTTCTGCCCCTTGTTCATCAGCAATGGTCTCTCTCCCCTCCATTATATCACTCCAAGTTTGCTCTCTATCAGTTTCACCGCAAGTTAAAGGCTCTGAAGCCTATTCTTCGTGAGCTTAATAGATCCAAATTTGGTAATCTCCCAGCCAGAACTAAGTTGGCTTTTGAAGACTTATGTAAAGCTCATGAATATGCTCTAATGAATCCGGATACTGATTCTTTTTCTGCTGTGACCGAAGCTTCAACTCTTTGGCATCATCTTGCTTCTCTGGAGGAAAAATTTTTTAGGCAGAAATCGCGGATTCAATGGCTGAAGGATGGGGATCAAAACTCATCATTCTTTCATCGTGTTACTCAAGCTCGGACTACCAAAAACATGATCCGTAGTATTACTACTGCTTCTGGTAATATTCTCACAGACCCACAAGAGATAAAATCAGAAGCTGTATCGTATTTTTCTGATTTTCTTCAACATAACTCCTCTGTTGAGCCTGCAGATCTATCTAGTTTAATTGATTTTTGGTGTGATCATTCATCTGCATCTGCATTGGTAACTCCCATTACCCCTGAAGAAATTCAGTCTACAGTTTTCTCTCTTCCCTCTAATAAAGCTCCTGGCCCAGATGGATTTCCGGTTGAATTCTTTAAGGCTGCATGGAGCATAGTTGGGCGAGACTTTATTGTTGCTGTTCAGTCTTTTTTTCGATATGGCTATCTCTCCTCTAGAGTTAATGCGACCTCTTTAGCTCTCATTCCCAAGCATCAGAATCCTGTCTATATGAGTCATTATCGTCCTATTGCCTGCTGTAATCTGATTTACAAAGTCATTTCGAAGATCCTTGCCAATAGACTGAAGAGAGTTCTCCCTGAAGCTATCACTTTAAATCAAAGTGCATTCATTAAAGATCGCCTCCTCTTGGAAAATGTTCTCTTAGTAACGGAACTTGTCAAGGATTATCACAAGACTACTATTTCTCCTCGCTATGCAATTAAATTTGACATTGCCAAAGCATTTGACACTGTCAATTGGATGTTTATTATCTCGGTTCTGTGCACCATGAATCTTCCGGAAGTGTTCGTCAGCTGGGTATACTCATGTTTTTCGACAGCAACTTTCTCTGTATCCATTAACGGTGATCTTGCGGGTTTCTTTTCTAGTTCTCGGGGCATTAGGCAGGACTGCTCCCTTTCTCCATATCTTTATGTGATAGTCAATAATGTTCTCTCAAATATGCTCAATCAGGCTGCTCTGAATAACAGGTTTGATTACCACCCAAATTGCAAAGATGTTCAGCTAACTCACTTAAGTTTTGCTGATGATATATTGATATTTGCTGATGGTTCTTCCCGCTCATTTCATGGTATTTTACAAGTCATGCGTGACTCTGGTGCCATCTCTGGTTTGCAGATTAATGTATCCAAGTCTTCTATTTTCATAGCAGGCTGTGATACAAATGATATTTTTAATGATTCAATTGCGGCTGGAATCACTATTGGTCAGCTCCCCATTCGTTACCTTGGTCTTCCACTTACTACTAAGTCTATGACTCGGACTGACTATCAACCTCTTCTAGATAAAATACAGTCTAGACTTACCTCTTGGGCTTCGAGAATGCTCTCATATGCAGGTCGGCTTTAGCTTATCCGTTCAGTCAATATGAGCACTGCAAATTTCTGGTGCTCCACTTTTCGTCTTCCTTCTCGTTGTTTGAGGGAAATTGAGAAGGTTTGTTCTGCCTTTCTTTGGTCTGGCTCACCCAACAATTCTACTAAGGCTAAGGTTAAATGGTCGGAAGTTTGTCTACCAGTTGGTGAAGGAGGTTTAGGTATTCGTTCTCTCAAGGACACATCTCGGGTATTTGCTCTTCATCTTATATGGAGAATAGTTTCATCTAAACACTCTCTTTGGACTGATTGGATAAAGCAATATTTACTTCGAGGTGATTCTTTCTGGGATATCAAAGTCTGCTCCAAGGGCTCTTGGATTTGGAATAAACTTTTGAAACTCAGGTCTGATGCGTATCACTTCATTACGGTACAAATAAAATCTGGCCTTAACTCTCTTTTTTGGTTCAATAATTGGTGTGGTTTGGGGAAACTTATTGATATTACTGGAGCAATTGGTACTTGATATTTTGGTATTTCTAGATCTGCCAAAGTTGTGGATTTTCTTTCGAGTTCAGTTTGGAATAATAGAGCTGTTGGAATGCGTTGCTATCAGCATATCCTTGATGCAATCTCGGCTTCAATTCCAACTAATCCATCTTCTGATCCTGATATTGTCTTGTGGAAACATTCACCTTCTTCTCACAAGCATACTTTCTCTTCTAAAGCCACTTGGAGATTGATTCGTGCTCAAGGTTCTCGTGTTCCTTGGCATAAGCTGATCTGGTTCACTCAAGGTGTTCCCAGATTTGCTTTTATAACTTGGTTGGCTATGAAGAATAGATTATCTACTGGGGATCGTATGGCTTCTTGGGGATTAACTCAGAATTGTATTTTTTGTGGTGGCTTAGAATCTCGAGATCACCTTTTTTCTCCTGTTCTTACAGCTTCTCAGTTTGGACCAGTCTATGTGCTACTTTGCTTGGTGTGTCTATCTCTTCTAACTGGCATATTACAGTTTCGGATCTGCTAAGTTCCCGATTTGGTAGGATGGATCGAGTTCTTGTGAAGCTGACATTTCAAACTACGGTCTATCATCTTTGGAAGGAAAGAAACTCACGCATTCATGGAAGTCATCCTTCATCAGTTTCCTTGTTAACTCACTGGATTGACAAATCAATTCGCAACAGGATTACTTCTCTTCATTATTTGTCTCCTCATAGGCTATATGGTCTTATACAGAGATGGTTTGAGATAAAAACTACTTAATTCTTATTGTTTTTGTTTTGTTTGTTCATAAGTTTTTGATCCTTTGTACAGTACCATGTTAGTTTAATAAAGTTTCACATTTCATCAAAAAAAAAATAGTAAGCAAGTGAAGATTGTTATCATGAGCTTCGTCTTCATACTTAGATCCCACAAAAACTTCACCGGGGATTTTAAATAGTACTTGATATTACATACTAACAATTATTGTTAGGAGTTACCAAGTCAAAGACACAATTTTATAAATGTTCTATATGTGTTCAGCTGAGAGAGTTGACGAACTCTGAAAGTGACTCCAATATTTGTTTAAGTATATTTCATTTATTTATCGTCATTTAGTACAATATAACAATATATATTGGTGTCTTTGTTTGATTTGTATGGACAATCAAGTTATTAAGTTAACAAAGAACGGCAAATAAGAGAGTTGTGTTAAACTTTTTTTGTATGAAAAGGGAGGAAAAGCCCTCCCAAACTTTATTCAGAATATAAAATCAGTTCAAACATTTATAACATAATCAATAATCAATATCTTGTAACTCGTTACATACAATCGAGCCAACACAATCAGGAACAAAAACTAAATTATGAAAACCCAACGATAGAGAGTATGCATAGTTAGCCAATCTATCTGCGAGACAATTGGCCTTCCTATACACATGTGAGAATCGGACAATCCAGTCCTTTGAGATAAAGCCATAGCACAGATATACTAGGAACAAAAGCGGATGACTATCCGGAATCCCTTTCATTAAAAAAATCCACCACCACCTTGGAATCGATCTCAACCTCAAGTCGAGTTATTCCCATTTTCCAAGCTATATAGAGTCCATAATAGACTCCCCAAAGCTCCGCTAAGGTCGCCGAACAAAGACTAATATTTAACGCAAACCTCATTCCCCCTTGTGATTCCTCACCACTCCTCCAGCCGTAGAAAGATTTGACAAACCTGTTGAAGCTCCATCCGTATTTGATTTAAACCATCCCTCCGATGAAGCTATCCACCTTGCACTCCGCCTCCCACTTGACATAATACTGACATTCCGAGTTAGTCTATCTCGTTGGTAACTATCAAAGACTTCTCTGGAAACAGTCTTTACAAATTGTACTCGATCCTTGCAGTATATTTTGTTTCCAAACACATTATCACATCACCACTTCCAACCCCACCAACATGCTATAGAAAACATTGTGTTCCATTGAACATTGCCAACTCGAGAATCATCTCCCAAATTCATGAAGAACCATTCAAGTAGAGATTGAGAGAAGAATAACGCTCGTTTTCTTGGTGGAATTAGTCTAGACCAAAGTCCTTTCATCGCTCCACAATCTCGCAAAATGTGTAAGATTGTTTCAAGACCTGATTTGCAAAATTGACAAATTGCTGAATCACTAATGTGGCGCCTTTCCCTTTCAACATTCGTCATCAATACCTGGTGTGTACCTAGCCAAAGAAATAGCCTCACACGCTCGGGGACCCGTATTCGCCATATTCGGTTGAAAAATGAGCTCATGTTTTGTCGAGCTTCAGCTTGGGTATTAAGAGAAAGATAGGCACTACTAACAGTAAATGATCCATCACTACTCGGACCCCAAGATGCTCGATCCTTAGCTCCCGTCACAACATCAACAACAAAGGCATTAAGACTTAGCATGGTAGATTGTGACACATACGACCATATGCGAGTGATGTCCCAACCTCTTTCATGTTACCACAGCTCCTTAACACGAAGATTAAGTATTTCCGCAGGAATAGGCTGAGTCAAATTATCCACTAAACGTTCCCGTGACAGCCATCCATCCTTCCAAAAGAAAGTGTCTCTACCATCGCCAATAACCCATCGGAGACCTGGAATTACACCTTCTCGAATACTTAAGCATATCCCTCGCCAAGTTGATGAACAAGTATTACTAGATTGAATCTCTGCACAATCTCTAAACCCATTAATATGATACTTTGATTGTAACAACTTTTCCCATAGACTCGTGTTGTTATCAAGCAGCCGCATCATACTTTTGCTAGTAGAGATTTGTTCATTTCTTGTGATTTTCGAACTCCTAAACCACCCATCTGTTTAGGTTTGCAAACAACATTCTAAGAGAGCAACTGCTGTTTCCGTTTATCATTCGTACTGCCCCAAAGAAAGGATCTCGATATCTTGTTGAGAGCTTTATGCGTTGAACTCGGAAGTTTAGCCGTACACATTGTACGAATAGGTATGGACTGCAAAACCGATCTAGTCCATGTTAATCTCCTGGCCACCGACCATGCTAAGACACTTGCCTTTCCACCCGGACAGTTTAGAGTTGATACGTTCAACTATATTGAAGGTTATCTTGTTAATCCGTTTACGCAACACCGGCATCCCCAAGTACTTCCCCAAATCCCGAGTAATTTGAATCAAACTTTCTTCGCTAATACTTTGTGCAAGATCACGGTCAACATTCTTTGAGAAGAATATTTTTGACTTGTCTAGGCTAATTTTTGTCCTGATGCGCTGCAAAATTGGTCTAGCACCTTCCTTATCATATGAATCTATCCTATGGAAGCTTCAGCAAATAAAATAAGATCATCGGCGAAGCAAACATGTGATAACTTTGGTCCACCTCGAGATATAACAATCGGTTTTGATTCTTTAGATGCAATAGATCGATCAATCAAATGGCATAATATCTCCAAGCATAGAACAAACAGATATGGTGACAAAGGGTCACCTTGTTGGAGTCCACGAGCAGGTTGAAAACCCGTTGTTCTTTCACCGTTTATGAGAAGAGTCATAGTCAGTCCGCAAACAGATTGTAAAATCCAGCTGACCCAATTTTCTGAAAAACCCGCCGCATGTAAAGTATCTTCGAGAAAATCTCATCAGACTCTATCGTATGTTTTCTCGAGATCAAGTTTTAAAAGCATCCATCCTCGTTTCCCTTTCTTCTTATTCATTGAATGTACTGTCTCTTGCACAATAAGGATATTATATGTGCTTAGACGTCCCAGAATGAAGCTCGATTCGGAAGGCCCTATAAGATTGAAGATAACCTTTTTCATACGGATCACCGTGGCTTTAGTAATGATCTTAAAAAGAACATTACATAAGCTGACTGGTCGATACGGTGTAATTCTCTCCGATTTTTGCAGCTTCAGAATGAGAACCACTAACGCATCATTAGCACCTTGAGGCAGCATTCCCATTACGAAAAAATCCAATGCAAACTTAATGACCGAATTACCACCATTCTCCCAACACTCTTGATAGAACACAGGTTGAAAACCATCAGGTCCAGGAACCTTAAACTTGCTCATTCCTCTCATCGATAACTCCATTTCCAAAGCTAAATCGGTTTGTCCAATTCTATAACCTCTTCATGTGTGAGCTTCGCAAAACCAGCCTTTGGAAGTCAATCAACAACCTCATCAATATCCCATGTCGAGTACAACCGTTCATAATATAGGACTGCTAGTTTCTCCAACTCTCTTGGTTCCGTGACCCATTTATCCTCATCATCTTTTAGTATCTCAATATGATTCCTCATTCTTCGTATAATGGTACTCGTGTGAAAGAAAGTGGTGTTGCGGTCACCATCTACGATCCACTTCTCCCTAGATTTTTGAAACCATATCAACTCTTCTTGTTTTAGAACTTCATCAAGAGTCATCGCTACACTCACCTCATCCTCCAAAAGCTCATTCGTGGGAGCTTCTTCAATTCTCTGTCGGATCCGATTCAGGTCCTCAAGAAGCTTAGCTTTCTTCCTCTTAACATCTCCAAAAATTTCATGGTTCCACTTTTGTAGCGTCAATTGAAGCTTAGCCAAAGTTTGAGAGGTTGATAAACTTGGATTCCAAGAATTTATAATATCTCCTTAAACCCCGGATGTTGTAACCATGCCGCTTCGAACCTAAAAGGTCTTTGACTTGGATTACAACTTCGTTGAGGCTCTAATTGTATATAGAGTGGACAGTGATCAGATGAGAGCATTGGTAGGTGGGTTATTGATGCTTCTTGCCACTTAAGTCTCGCATGAGCATAACAAAAAAATCGATCAGGTCTTTTAGCAACAAAGGATCTTGCTTCACGACCTCGACTCCACGTAAACTTTGGAACTTTAAAACCCATATCAATCAGAGAATTTGAGCTGACCCAATTTCCAAATTCCACCAAATCTTCCGAAATGCGTCCATTTCCTCCAATCCCTTCATCTATTCGTACAATTGTGTTGAAATCCCCATTAATAATAAGTGGACCATCGACAGATGCAATAACATCACTCAACAAATTCCAAACACCAGCTCGGCAGCCACAGTTGAGGCAGCATAAATCGAAATAACATGGTAAACTTCATCACCAAGAGTTACTTTAATGTGAATAAATTGAGCATTCGAGCTCAAGACTGAAACAGTTCCCACGGAACTCCTCCACAACATCCATGAACCACCTCTTTGTCCATCAGCATCAACTCGAAAAGATTTATCATAACCCAAGTTACGGCATATCCATTGAGCAGCATCACCTCCCGCATGAATTTCAAAGACTGCTAATATATCCGTATCAAACTTTTTTATAAGATATCTTATTGACTGCCAAAAAATAGGTTTATTTGGCCCCCGGCAATTCCAAAACATCATATTCATTATCATAGATATTCTAAAGGGAAACGAAACTATCGGGGTGTACCATTACACACCACCCAAACCCTCTCCATCGACCATCAGCTATTCATTAGCTGCACTGTCTGTTTGTTCATTCTCCTTAAGAACAAACGAACTACTTTCTGTTTCCATTGTAGAAGTCCCCGTAATGGCTCTTCGTGAAGCTCTCAAAGCTGAAACTAAAGCTTCAGATTGATCAACAACTCCCTCAACCGTTATTTTATCACTATCAATAATAGATAAAGGATTGGATTTAGGTTGCAAATTTGCAGTACTACCATCTGATCTTCCCGCTAAGCCGCTTTCGACTCTCAATCTCTTCCATCCACTCGAGAGTTCAGCCCCACTCTCCTGTGTTCCAAATACTAAACCTCTAGTTATTCGTGCTTGAATTTGCTTGTTTTTTGCACGAATAGCTTCTGCACCTTTACCACTACTAAACCGTTTCACCACTTTCATTCCCATTGTTTTAGCCGGTCTAAAAATTTGTAGCCGCCGGAGTTGAAAACACCAATTTCTCTGCAGGTATATTCAATCCCTCCATCTTCTTAGACATAATAATCTCATTCTCTTTCCCTAATGCGCCTAAATTTTGTCTCAACACTTCCGTAACACTTTCTTCCTCCGCTAGACGTGCAAAGCTATTAGAAGAGCTTGCTCGGTTATTTATGTTTGAGCTAGATATATCCTTTAACGCTCGTTTTGAGGCCTTACGAGCTCCACGAGTAGAAGATTCTCCCTTATTACCTTCAGTTTGCTGTCGACCATGTTTCGTTACTAGGATGAAACCATCTGCATCAACCTATTGACTAGTTTGCTTCATCATCTCTCCATCAGCTTCTCCGGTCACTATAGGAGTTTTCTCAGCCCGCGGACAGTTTTGAATCGAATGTCCATAAATCCCACACCCTGAGCAGATATTCAATAAGCCTTCATAAGATACATAGTATCTCATTCCATTTATTAGGATCGAATCTTTGATAGGTTTCTTCAAATCAATTTCGATACATACCCGAGCAAAACGAGCTCGCAACACATTAGAAGCTGTGTGATCCACACGGAGTGGTTTCCCAAGACCACTAGCAATCCCCAACAACACTTCTTCATCATACATACTCACTGGAAGATCCCCAATTCTAGCCCAAACCGGAGTAGTGTTGATCACACTATGAAGAGGATTGAAACTTGCATCCCACGCTTTAACTAGTAAATAGCTTCCAAATACCCTCCATGGTCCACCTGTAAGAGCCTTGAGATATTCCTCACTAGAGCTGAATTTGACCAGAAAATACTACATAGGAAGATCAATCACCGAGATAGAGCCAATAGGATTTCATAATTCGTGTAACTTCTTGTATAAGCTAGCAATATTGATATTCCGACTGAGGACTTTCACAATCATACAATCTCGCTATTTCTGATTAACTCTATCCAGCACCTCTTGATGGATTGAAACAACAGCCTCTCCTTCATCCCCATTAGGATATTCCACTCGCAATTTCGCCGCCACAAAATCCTTATTTAACCTAGAAACTAAACCAATGAAACCCTCATACCTTACACCTGCAACCGCTGAAGCCCATGATCCTATTTTATGTGGTGGATCCCTCGGCGGGGGACCTCTCTCTCCGACCTCCATCATTGTATCATCGCACAAAACCCTAGTCACCGTCATCGTATCATCAATGTAGAGTTGTGTTTAAACTTAGCAAGAATCATTGATGTTGAAATCTCAACGATTCATTATATGTCATGGATTCTTTTTTAATTGTCTTAGGATACTACATAAACAATATGTTTTATTTGTTAATAATACACATTCAATATATTTTACGTAATAATTTGTGGGTTATCAAACCATTTAGTCCGGTTTGTTCCTTAAGTCCGGCTCAAACCATTTATTGTCTTTTGATAGAATTATGGGCTTCCAACTCAAAACCAATTGATAATAAGTGGATTGGTCTCTAGCTTATATATATTAGATTAGAATGATCATAATTTCCAATGTGGGATAATTACATTCCAACACACCCTCTCGAGATGATAGGTGGTATAACTTAACATCCCGAAACCACTTTTGACTTCTTTTAGTAGTGTGTCTATTGGGTTAAACCCACAACAGACTTTTTTAGTCATGTGTCTATTGGGTCAAATCCACAACAGATTTTTTAGTAGTGTGTCTATTATGCCAGAATTTTGGGCTCTGATACCATGATAGAATTATGGGTTTCAACTCAAAATCAATTGGCAATAAGTGAATTAGTCCCTAACTTATATATATTAGATCAAAATGATCCTAATTTTCGATGTGGGACAATTACATTCCAACATCTTTATCTTCATTGGACAGGTCTCCTACATTTTTTACAAACGCAGCCCTCTTCATAGTTAAAATAAAATAATAATAAAGTCTCCAGATTTTATTAGAGATGGTGGAAGAAGACAACGTGAAACTTCACAAATTGACTATTCTTATGGATTATTATTTAAAAGGCTAATGAAGGATCAGTCACAAGAAAACGAAGAAGATTCTTATAATATAGTTATATACTTATATATGAAAATTAACCTTTAATAATATCTAGAAGAAAGAAATGATTATCCAAGTGTATGTTTTGAAAAAATCCATTTCGAAAGAAGTATTTTTAGTAATTCTTTTTTTATTAATAAAGGAACTTTTGACCCATTTTCTCATAAATAATTTTTTTGAAAATATGACATCAAATACCCTCAATTTTGTTATTCTCAGTTCAGTTTCATTAATGACAATTTGATATTTTAATAGCTTTTATCCATTAATTAGTGAATTATCTGAACTCTAATCGGATTTTTCGAATGATTAGAAAAAAAATCTTTATATTATTCGGATATGGCATAAATTGTCCTTCAATTTATTCAGATAAATCCAAATTCGTTAATGGTGTTTACATCTTTTGATACTTTTGACCCGAATAATCACTGACTATCCGAATTATAACCGCATTTATCTAATTTATCGATCGATAGTCCATCTAAATTTGGATCATACTAATTTTTTTATTTAACCTATAAAAAGGTAAAGTTTACATATTTAAGTCAAGTACTCGATTATATAATTAAGATAACTTCAAATCTTTTAGATTTATAATATCAACGGAAAAAATATATCTAACCAACACTAATATTCAACCTAATTGTAATTTATATATACTCTGTTATTCTTTAACCTTCATAGCACATTCCAGTGTCTAGGTTGGAAAATAAAAGAGAACAAACCGTCGTCTTAAAATGTAATTTACTGATGAACTCCATCTCAGAATATGGATCGGCAGATTGATATGAAAAGTAGACCATTGGAGCTTTCCAATAATATGCTGATTGTCGTTTGGTTCAAACCAATACACAGATATAATAGAGTTATAAAGGTGCACACCAAATTTTGTTCCATTATGAATTGTTTTTCTCCTCTGTTTCTCTTTTTCTTTCAAGTGGTCATATTAGATGACGACTAAGTTTTTGATGAAACTCATTTTATCGAAATTCGTTTTTGTGGATTTGGATTTTATAGAATAATCAACATATCAAGTTTTGATGAATTTGTTTATGATTATTCGAATAATCAATAATTAACAATATAAGTTTATCTTTCATAATATATGTTTAGGATTAATAAAATGATTGATTACCACTATTTGTTTTACATTAATCCTATCTTTATCTTAATTTCTTATAAATAAGAGGTTAGTATCTTATAAGTTTAGGATAAGCATTCATTATATTAGTTTGTGGTTATCATTTATGGTATAAGTTCATCGTATAATATATATCTTTCCATTTTCAATATTTAAATTATTAATCAAAAAAGTAAAATTTGGCTGTATTTTAATGTGTAGTACATTTAATAAATCAGGGGAAAATTTTAAGTTTCTATTATTAAATTCGATTTATTTTTAATATGCAATAACAACTTCATTAGTTTTGATAAATGATGTATAAAATCTATATAGAATTATTTTCTCTTCTTATGAAGCCACATCATCATCTACATCATCAATCCACCTTTTAAAACCTCTTAATTTGATTTAAAATATAATAAATATTGTACCACTAAATTTAAAACCATAATTGTAAATAAAATTATATACTCAATACTTCTTAATATAAACCCTAATTAAAATAATAATAATAAATTTTAAACAATAATTTAAAACAAATAATAAATTTAAGGATACAATACTAATTTAGTATTAAACATTTTAAAAAAATTTGTAATTAAAAAATCTAATATGAAAACATTCAATTTATATTTGTGAATGTATTTTCCAATTTTTGTATCCACATATAGAAATTAAAATTCATTACAAATGTGTTTTCTATATGTGATTACAACTATAATATTTTTAACAATACCTCTAATTATGTATTATTTTTATTAAAAACTAAGTTTTTAAACAATATAGAAGGAAAAAGTTATTAGTCTTAATTTGATATTGAAATGTTGTGAGTATTGGCACTAAACTCATTTACTTTACAAAAATAAAGAATATTGAAATTAAATTCTATACACATTAAATTTAGTACTTAAAACAATTTAAGCTCTATAATTAAACTTATTTTTAATGATCTTTCATGATTAGTATTTTCATTAAAAAAAAGTAATATANTTCATAAAAACAAAGTAATATTTAAGTCATTTAAATTATATTTACAGACGTTTAAATCTCTACATACTAAAATTAAAATTATATTTTCCAAATTCTGTATTTGCATATGATTGAAGTTGATGAGAAATGTGTTTTATAGTTGTTATTATATTTTTCCCAAATTTTTAATTTAGATTACAAAAACAAAACAATTACAAAAATTTTGACAAAATTTTAGTATAAAACCACACATACTCCTATTAATGTATTTATTTGAGATAAGGTCTAAATTTGTTGACAATAAAGAAGATAAAAAGTTATTATACTTGATTTGAATATAGAAACTATAGATGGTATAATGAGTTTTTACACTAAATCCATTTCATTTAANGTATAATGAGTTTTTACATTAAACTCATTTCATTTAAGAAAATATTAATGTTTAATAATTTAGTATTTAAACTTTCAAAATTCCACAAATACAAAAACAAATTATAAATTCACCACATACATCAAAAATTGAGAAGTTAGTTATACAACAATTGTTTTGTATTAATGTATATCTTCATTTTCTACGAAAAAGTTCAATAAATTTTAGCTGCGTACACATTTAAAAATTGCTTAGGAAAGACTCATTATGCTTGATTAGCAATCAACAAACACACCAATAATTTGAAAAGTTATGTACGAATTAGTTTGTTTAGCTATACAAGAATATTATTTTTACTCATTTAAATAATTTTAATTATTGGTGATGTCTCCTCATATACCCTCATTTAATATGTGTAAGATAATAATTTCAATACTAAGAGAAAACATAATTAAATTACCTAGAGTAATGGTAAATTTTACCTACTATATTGTCTTTAAAGCACAAAATGTAACTTCTCATACTTTTTTTCTTCTTAATTAGTTCCAACTTACCATTGCCATCTACAATAATTATATTATCTCAATTTACACCAAATAAATATGAAAAACTCTCATATCTCTTTCTTTGATTTTAAAATTGGTCAAAATTCTTAACATGTTATTAAATACTTTTACAAATTTTTTGGAAGTCCATAATATTTAAAAAAGGTAGAAAGTTCATGGATGCCGCATGTACAGGAAAAGAGGCTTCCATAAATTTTTGTCTCTAATCCACAGACGCATAACAAATTGTGTGAACAGAGAGAATGAGTAATCGAAGACCAACAAATGAGTGTGAGGGTTTTGATGACAACCATTTCTTCAACTATACCCAAATCAAATTTCATTGACCAATCCATAGAAACTATTAAGCTAGGTTTAATCTTAGCATTTCAACCAAAATAAAATAATTTTCTTGGTTGCATATTGAGAATTAACCAATTTGGTCTTTCTTAGAATCTCTACCAGTTTCAATTAAAAAGTTGTAAAATGTTCTTCTATAAATTAGCTGCTAAGAAAAATTTAGAAAGACCTAACATAAAATAATGAATATGACCTTCCTCATATTATTCTTTTTCTTATCATTCTTTCTCTTATTAATAGATATTCTGCTAATTATTTTAAATTATTTTTCTTAATTAAATACACCTCTTCAAAATTCTGTGATTGTCATATTTATGTACTCCAAATATAATATATCTCTATAATCACTTATCTTTAAGTACCATAAATTATTTATAATATTTTTCAGAAACTTTTTGATATCTGAAATAAATTATAAATAAACAAAGTTAAATATTATAAACTATTTTTTCTGACGGCAAATAATTATGTAATAAAATAAATATACAAAATTAATAATTGTCAAACAAATTATAAAAGTTTAATATATTTTATATACAACTATACAAAAAAATTTCTAACATGAATATTTATTTTTAACATATTAACAATATTACAATATTTTTGTTATACGCTATTTCGTAACAATAACACCAAACCCTGCCCGAAGGGCGGATCACCAACTAGTTGAACTAAAAAATAGAAAATGATCCTAAATATTAGGATTAAGAATATTATTAATTACTTTAGATTTTTTAATGTATATCCTATATTTAATTTATTAATTTTTTTCTAAGTTGATATTGGTTTTTGTTTATTTATATGCAGTATATTAATCTATTTAATTTTTTAGGCGCAGGTCTACCTTTAGTTATTTAATAAACATAAAAAGTAAAGTTTCCAGGCTAGCCAGACATATTCATTAGTGGTGAAAAACGGCTGAAACTACAGAAAATTTTGACGTCGTGCTAATTCATACACGAACTTGGATGTCAGACTTAAACCTAAGTTTATTAATAAAAATTGTAAATTTCATACACAACCTATTATTTTTCGGCCAAAATCAATGTTGACCGTTATCTCCGTTAGTCAACCGTTAACATGACACGTATACGGTTGAACACGTGACACATGTACGGTCAAATAAATTTTATTAAAATAAAATCAAAATAAATTAAAATAAATTATAATAAATTGTAATAAATTATAATAAATTGAAATAGATTACTATAAATTGAAAATAAATTGAAATAAATTAAAATAAATTATAGTAAATTATAATGAATTAAAATAAATTATTTTAAATTGAAAGTAAATAAAAATAAATTATAGTAAATTATAATAAATTATTGTAAATTGAAAATAAATTGAAAATAAATTAAAATAAATTATTATAAATTAAAGATAAAATGAAATAAATTACATAAAATAGAATAAAATAAAATAAATACATAAAATAAACAAAAATAAATAAAAAGTATAATAAATTGAAATAAATTAAAATAATTTGTGATAAACTAAAATTTTGACGTTTTAGTAGGTATGTTGTTGAAAATTTTGAAAATTGAATATCAAAAAGTGGAAAAAGTATAGAAAATATTAGCCATTTAAAATTTTATAGAGAGCGAAATAAGGTGATTTGGAAGCTACCAAACCCATTTGGAAGGACATGTTTCTAGGTTCTTCAATTTAAATAATTTATTATAATTTACTATAATTTATTTTAATTTATTAAAATTTACTATAATTTATTTCAATTTATTTTTAATTTAAAATAATTTATTACAATTTATTTTAATTTATTACAATTTATTTAATTTATTTTAATTTATTTTAATTTATTTTAATTTATTTTGATTTTATTTTAATAAAATTTATTTGACCGTACACGTGTCACGTGTTCAGCCAAACACGTGTCACGTTAGCGGTTGATTAATGGAGATAACAGTCAACATTGATTTTGGCCGAAAAATAATAGTTCGTGTATGAAATTTATAATTTTTATCAATAAACTTAGGTTTAAGTCTGGCACTCAAGTTCGTGTATGAATTGGCACGACTTCAAAAGTTTATGTAGGTTTCGGCCGTTTTCCCTTCATTAGTGTTGATAAATCTTGGGCGAAGGTTTGAGAAGGACAAAAATAGGAAATCAAAATCTACTATAACTATTTTTGATCTGTATGCCCAATTCATTTTAATGAAAAGTTGATTGACCGATTTGAGCTTTGGTTTAGATTTTGGAAAAGTAAGAAAAATTATTTTTTAAATCTTATTTCTATTTATTTTCAGTAGTAAAAAACAAAACTCGAAATAGGCGAAGATTGTATGGAAAAATAAGCGGAAGAGAGAGCTCGAGAGTCGCCGATGACGGTTTCTGACATTTGCTCCACCGCCTAGAAGAAGTGCCGCCGTGGAGGAGCATAGTCTGCTTCATCTTTCATGCCCTGAAATACGTTGCTAGTTAGATATTTTGCCTGAAATCTGATTTAGATATGTAAATTGATTATTGAAACTATGTCGAATAGATATTGAAATTGGAGAATATCTGAATTAATGGGTTGAATCGTATTGCATTATGGTCTGCTTCATATTTCCCGAGTCTCATCGAAGATTAGGAATATGTAGATTTGAGTTGATTGCGTTATAGTATAACTTGGTAGAAGTAACATAAGAAAACTGATTGAGTAAGTTTCCACAGGATACAATGAGCGAGGAGGTCACCATATTGGTAAAGTTCAAAGGTCATAGTCCCGCTATTCTTCTATTTATGAAACATGCAGTAACGGATATCAATTTCTTGTTGTTGGAACGTTGCCTATACAAGATGCTTTGTTTAGATAAAAGTAAGGTTAGTTTGAAACTGAATTTCTTTGCATCTATGCTTGGAGGTGAGGAAGAAATGAGTATTTGTGATAACGAAGATGTGTATGCTTATCTATCGTTTGGGGATGAATGGAAAGACATATGTAAATGTTTTTGGAGAAGTAGTTAATAGGCAGGAGCAGGGTAAGATAATGTTTGGACAAATGTTGAGAGTTTGCAGAAGTTATGTTGGTAAGAACTATGATGAGTTTGGTGAGTGTAATGATAAAGTAGTAGCAAGCAATGTTGTTGAAGAAGCAGCCAATGATGGTGATGCTGGTGTAATTGCAGTGAATGCTATTGATGAAAGTGAAATCGTAGGCAATTGTATTGATGATAGTGAAATAGCAGCCAATGCTATTGTTGTGTATGTAGAACCAGAAAGATTAGGTGATGCATATGTTGAGCTTCCATCTGTTGTAAAAAATAGTCAGTTCATAGAAGATTGGGGAGATGGGTAGGATTTGAGTTTGCGTCAGAAATTTCCAAATAAGAAGGCATTGCAAGAAGTGGTGGATAGATGATCATTTGTCAAAAAATCAGATCCATCATGATTGGTGTTGGGTTGTAAAAAAGAAGGCTGCCAATGGATTTTACGAGCTTCAAGAATTGTAAACACAAATATCTTCTCACTTAGAAAGTACACAAAGATGCATTCATGTTCTCGTACTATTCACAGCGGGGACAGCAAGGTAAAGAGGAAATGCACACCAGAAATTGTTGCAGCTATATTGCAAGAGGATTTCCCTGGACAACTGGACACTCCAACTTCTAAAGTTATCATGGATCTTTTTAAGACAAAATTAGGTGTTAGTATATCATACTCAACAACGAGGAGAGGGAGGGCACTTGCTATCAATAATTTTAATGGTACTCCACAAGAAAGCTAAAAGATGTTGCATTCTTATTTATTCATGTTAGAGAAGGCCAATGCAGGTACATTGACACGTGTTAAATAGATGATAAAGGGAAATTTAGATATCTTTTCATAGCTTTGGGAGTTAGCATCCAGGGGTTCCGGTGATGAGGAAGGTCATAATTGTGGATGCAACATTCATGAAGAACGAATATGGTGGTGTAGTAGTATTTTCAATAGCTCAAGATCCTAATCATCACAATTTCCTTTAGCTTACGGTACACTTGATGGAGAGAATGATGCAAGTTGTACTTGGTTTTCGAGATGTTGAAAATGGTTATACCGGATTCCATAGATTTGGTATTTATGAGTGACAGGAACGCGAGGGTAATCGGTGCTATAGGTAATGTGTACCCACAAACTTATCATGGGTATTGCACATAACATATGGCTCAAAATGTGAAAGGTCACAGACCAAAATCGAAGAAAGCTACAGTTGTTGCCAAATTCATACAGTGCAGTAAGCAAAACAAAGTGCCTAATTTTGAGTGTGAGTATAGTGTGTTTGCATCGAGATATCCAGCTGAAACTAAGTATCTAGAGGAAAGTTGTGTCAAAGAGAAATGGGCAAGGTGTCATTTCCCGAGAGAAAGATACAACATAGACACAAGCAACAGTGTTGAATCACTAAGCAATGTATTCAATGACACAAGGAAGTACTCATTAATCCAAATGCTGAATACAATATTAAAAACATTTTATAGATTACTAAATGAATGTCGGTTAGAGACATCGTCTGGGGAGTAGAAATAAATTGGTGCCTTACATTGAGAACTTAATGCACTCATCGTTGGCTATTGCTGAGAGGTTTAAAGTGACGTTACAAAGCAGTTGTGAATTCAATGTTGTTGATTGTGATGGGAAGTCCTATTCAGTGGACTTGGAAGAGCATACTTGTAGCTGCAAAGTGTTTGAAGTCGAGAAGTATCCTTGTCTCCACGTATTAGCCACATACATTTATCATAGAAGGTCTGAGGTTAGATCACGTAAAATCTTCACATTGCAAGAGTTGTGTGCTAAATTTTGTTGCGATGAGTTATGGGCACTCGTATATGTCAGCACTATTTATTTAGTGCTGGATATGTCCCGGATGACATCAGAAACAAACAGATCATACTTCCAGACCGGATTGTTAACATGGGAAGTAGGAAAATTAAAAAGTTTTCATTTGCTGGGGAAAATTGTCCCAGAGCTAAGAGACAAAGCAAATTCGAGTATATGTTGTTCGGAGATGCAATATAATCTATTTGCATTTGTAGACTATATATTAACTTTGACAATTGTGTTTTTATTTTGGATTATGAATTTTTGGAATGGATTATTTGCTTTATATTCTTATGCATATGTAGAATATATATTACCTTTCTACAATATTTGTAAAGTCCTATAATCATGTTAAAAAATTGAAAATGTAAACATCAACTAAACCTGAAATTTTAAACGAACATAGAATACTAAACAGATTCACACACATTATTAAAATGGAAATTTTAAGTTACTTACAATGTTACACGTGCAAATAAGATTCACACACTATATTCTATAGACTTTCATTGTTACTTTCAAAATATGATTAAAGCTTTGGAACTTTAATTTCACAAAACTTTTTAAAAAAAATTTCAATTCGTGAAATAGTTATCATTAACATGTGTAAAACATACTGCAAATGTATAACCAATATACTTAGTGAGAGCAGTGGAGTAAAACCAAGATAAAAGAAAATCACAAAAAGTATAACTCTTTCGAAGTTTCGTAAACCCATTTACCAGTGTATAACTCCATTAAATTTTGGTGGAGCGAAAGTTTAGTTTAAGCAGCAACTGAAATGTTTTGTTCGATTTTAAAAATTTTAATTCCTTATCCCCATTTTATCATATACCACTTTACCATTCTTTCGTCTTTTCATCTCTTATGTTCCTTTCTCATGTCTCTCATTCTCTCTCCCCTTCTCACGACCTAGATCTGCATCGCTCAAGCAAACAGTAATCTTTCTCTCAATTTGTGTCCACTCGGTTCCGATTCCTGTAAACTATTTTGATTCTGATTTGTTCTACCCGATTAGGATTCAACAATTTTGTATTTTGTTGTCGTTTTTGTTTGTGATTTAGGCTTCAAAGGTGTCTACCCCATCTTCGGAAACCTCCAATGGGGAAACTAACGCAGCTGAGATGGAAGACATGCGTAAGTACATGGATCGCCAATGGATTTTAGCTAATATCTCGATTTGGTTTTAGATCGATACCATCACCACCATCTACACCATCTGTACCATCTCTAACATCGGTACCATCACCATCATATGTACCATCTTTAACATTTTCCAAAGCGGATACTCTTTTCTTCAAATTTTCAATCTCTTCTCGCATCACGACAACAAGATTCTCTAACTCTCTAAAACTTGGTTTTTCAGGATCATCTTCTTGACCCTCATTGCCGTTTACCGGCTGATTCCATTCCTCCACCTTGCGTGTATCTTTGTGGTACATAGTTTAAAATTCGATTGTTTTCCCAGCGCGATGCCTCCGCAGCCAACTATTCACAATAGTATCATTAAGGTACTACTCCTCTTCTTTAGTGATATCAGACACCCACTCCTTTTCCGCATCATGTATAATGATTAAACTATTAATGTGCTGCAACATAAAATTAATTAGTATAATTTGTAGTACTTACCCTACTTCTACCATTGATAACTAGTATAATTCGTAATACTTACCCCATTTCTATCATTGGTAACTAGTATAATTCGTAGTATTTAGCCTACTTCTACCATGATAACTAGTGTAATTCGTAATATTTACCCTACTTTTACCATTGATAGCTAGTATAATTCATAATACTTACCTTACTTCTACCATTGATAGCTAGTATACTTCGTAATACTTATCCTACTTCTACCATTTATAAATGGGTGTTACTCAAATAGGGTGGAATTATAGGTAAATGACTCAAATAGTGTGAAATTATCATTAATTACTCAAATACACTTGTTTTTTTAATTACCATTTTGCCCTTTTCGGATTTGTAAACAAAAAAGTATT
>OVBA01004330.1:0-16499 GCA_900406435.1 Lepidium aucheri | reverse complement strand
AAAAGCTGTAATGGTATAATTTATAGTGTACCCGGTGATTGACGGATTCTCGCTGCATGTATAAGATATTCTCAGAAAGCAAATGCCATGTTTCCAACCAAACTTGGTTAGGTCTTGCAAGAGTTTATGAAATTAGAAGCATAGCAAATAGTCTACGCATATACTGTCCTGTTCCCCACTGACTTGCTTCAATAATAGCGGAAATATACTCCTGATCTTCATCTAGAAGGTTTCTAGCAAAACATGCTTCTTTGTATGTTGGATATAAAATTCCATCAACCGTTCTTAAATCTTCAAAACACATTGGGCCTTTGGTTTTGTTAGAAGCATCCTCATGTAGAATAATTGACATGCTGCTGGCGTAAAATGATGAATTCTACCAAACAAAACATTCCTTTTCTGGGGTGTCCATTGTTTTGTGTTCCTGTTCCATACAAACCATTGAGGAAATTCTGCGTACGTTAGTGTTCTTTTAAACTCGTCGTTTCTGTTCACATTAAACTACTCGAGTAATTGTGAGGTTTGATTTGATTCTTTGGATAGAACTTCATCAACAACAGCTTCTTCATCATAAATGACATTATGCTCTCCCTCTAGATGAATATTCAATCTTTGAATAGAAGCACTATTGTAATGGGTTTCATATCTAAATATCCGCCACGCAGCTTCACATGGTGCAATGTACCTACAAATAGTTTTGATAATGTGTTACACCAATTTAATATAACGTTTTGATAACGTTGCATCACATTTTATGGTCTTCCTAGTGTCCACCATAAATATTTTGTAGTTTAAAACATCTATTGTAATGAACTATTTTTGTTTACTAACCTGAAATCATAAAATTGCTTTATTTCATCTATCACCAGCTCCTCATTAGACCCATCATCTCCAAAAGGATTCGGCTGTGCCTTAGCTAATACACGATCATTTCCCTTGTTGATGTATTTGAACAAATATTTGACGGCCTTAGTTTGGTTGCACCATTCAACATTTATATGTGCTTGGTACTTGAGCAGTAGATACTGGTTGAGATACTGGTTGAAAGGTATGACATAGCGATTGTCTAGAGAAATTCCATTTTTTTACTGATCTACCATCGTCTCTTCGTCTGTACATTGAAAATCCATGCTCGTTGACGCAAGTGCTTCTGCAGAACTCTTTGGGAAATTTTTTTGTTCATTTATTTTTTACCATACATGGAGATTTTAAATTTGCAAGCCTACATGGTCCATGAATCATGAGTTTTTTGACAACGTTGTACAAACTTGGATGAGTTACTCTGTCTGGTATTTCAGCACTTATGAATTTGTCAATGACTCCTAGTAAAAGTAGCTTTGCACCCTTCTGAAAAAATAAAAGAATATGCGCATGAGGGAGTCCTCGCTTTTGAAATTCAATAGTGTATAAAACTGCATAAAACAAATATATTAGACAGAAAAAATAAAGCAATCGAAGTTAAGATAATCTATGAAGAAAAATCTTATAAGATTTTACCTGCTGCTGTAGGACCGAAAACTTCATTACTTTTTATATTATCAATCATCTTGTCTAGCTTAATCTTAAAAATCCTAGCAACAATATTAGCTCTGTCAGTAGAATATTGTTTCCTAGCCTTTAGAAATCGTGTAATTTCTGGCCATTTTGGATTGCAAGTGAAAGTAATAAATAAATCAGGATATCCAAAATGCTGGCAAACAGCCATTGCATCCATGTATTTCTCTTGCATGCATCTAATGCTGCCAATAAACGTTGATGGTAGCACAATACGCCTTCCCACCTTAGAGGAGTTACTATTTCCTTTCCCAGCAGAAGATTCAACGTTAACATATTTATCAGCACGCAATTTCTTTTGGTTAAATTTCAAATATGCTATCCTTTCTGCCTCTATCATTGTCAATCCATCTACCATGAACTGCTAGAAAAGTTTTCTTGAACTCATCAGTGTAGTCGGTTTATGGGGACGTTCCATGATCTTATATGCAAAAAATTCTCTCATACTTACTCTTGTACGTGAACTCATTGAAGTGGTTGTTGTTTTCTTAAGCTCTAGATCTATGTGATAACCATCTTCCGCATGTGGAAACAAAACAGGATACTGCAATGGAAGGTAACGAGCGTGAAGTTCACTAATTCTTTTTAAATTTCCATCCATTGTCTCTAGAATCACGTCCCTTGGTTCCATTTCTATATCAAAGTCACCAACCAATAGAGCAGCAACTTCAGTAGTTGTTGGAAGATTATGAGTTTTTCCTCCACCACTTCTCCTAGAAATTAGCTTTAGCTGAATATTTGAGGAAGGTGAATCTTTGAAACGCTCTTTTGCTGTTCTAAAAATCTGGCAGTAGGGATTACACTCATTCAACATGATTTTAATCTCTTCCACAATCTCATCTCTCAAGAATTCTGTTTCAGGTAATGGAGTTGTTCTCTTTGAGCTGCATAATAAATTCAATCATCTTTTCATGAGGATTTGATGATGGTGATACCTTTTCTGAAAAGACCATTACAGAACATTAAGCTTATGGTTTTTAAATCTGACATATATCTTACTTCAATGTTGTAAGCTACGTACATTTAACTGAAGATATTTGTTTCCCACTCCTTGGTGTTTCAGTCTGTGATATCACTGAGCAACAATGGGTGTTGTTTTTGCTATCATACATATTTTCCGAGTGCGTCCTTGTAGTATAAGCTGTTGGAAAAAATATTATTTACATCTTTAGAGTAGTCAGAAAAATATTAGGTACGTTATCATATTGTACTTAGTTTCTTACATGATTCTTCATTTACTATCTGTTTTTTCTTCTCCTTCATTAGACACATTCGTTTCATTCTTGGAGATTGATAATCTGCATAAACGTATAACACTTTGTTTAAATTATAAACATTTAGATAACATCTAAGAGGATTTTATTTTCTGGTACCGTTTGTTATATTACTCAAGATATTAGGCCAAGCTGTATATGGCGTGGAAGGTGATTCTGAGTCGTCTTCAATAAGAGGATGGTTTTTATCTGTACTAATAATGAAAACATATATTGAAAAATAGCAATGTGAATACAAATAAAAATCTCCACAAGTTCTGTAAATAGTAAACCTTGGTTAGTAGGTCTGCGGTTTTTTTTCTGTGATAGAGTTTCCATCCTTTCAAACCTCCTATGTTTTGTACTTGAGTTTTCCATTACAAAATTGCAGTTGATGATCTTGTTTTTGTTTTAACGATGATCGAATCCAGTTTCAGAAATCATTCATATGAAAGGTATGAAGTTTACCAGAGACTGTTGCAGACAAACTGGATAACAATGGAGAAGAGAACCTACGTAACGAAAGTGAAGAAGTAGGAACATTTGATGTGCAGTTGTATCCAAATTAACTGTGTACTGTATTCTTAATTATTACGTACACTATATTTAAAAACAGACTTACTGTTTGTGTTCCTAATTGTAAATTACAACTATATGTGAATACATTTACACCACTCACCGAACATTTCAAAATAAAACTGCATGTTGGTTACCTTAATGTTACTATATTATAGGCCACAAACGTTGAATATGACATTTATTAAGAAATCAACAATTATTAGTTTTCCTCATTTAATTGTAATTTAAAATACTAAAATGTTGGTTTTAAATTTTACAATTCTAATGTAATGTTCCACTTTAGTTATTATAATTTATACTATTTCAAAAGTTATAGAGTAATTAAATATTATCTTAATTTCAAGTGGCCAAATTGTAGGCACAAAGCATATAACTTAAATTAAATAAAAAGATTAAATATCTGGAAAAGTAGATTTGAACTGAGAAAGTGCATATATCAAATTTGAAACATGAATACGTTGAGACGTAGATACGAAATTATAATAAATAGTAAGCCATTGGATCATTCAATCACTTTGCTTTCCTTTTTTCATGTAAGCTTTGGTGACTTCTTTTTTGATAACAACTTTTGATGTTTGTAGCCTTGGTTTTGTACATGATTGTTGGATATCACATTCGTTACTATTTGGCATAGTTCTTTTTGACCTTGGTGTTGTTATTCGTTCCGAAGACACATTGTTCTCAATCTTAGCAGTTTCGGAAGACATAGTATCAACCTGCAAATATACGATGGGTTATCATAAAGAATATTTAAAATCAAATTATCATGAAGTTAGAACGAAGTATTAATAAATATACCTGAACAGATGTTCCATTAGAAGTTCCAAACAGCGTGAGTGTATCATATTCAATAGCTTTCTGAATTCATAACATAAAAGTTGTTAATGATTCCAAATCAATATAACATCAATACAACATTGTATACGAATTCAGCTACTACTATATAGCTGTATCACTTACACAATTGGAACCACTGTCAGAGAAACTTTCAATAACATCCGGAACATCAGAAAGGCTTATGACTCTATATGTAGAAGATCATTGATATTGTGATGCACCCTTGAGCATGACCTTCAAAACATAACGGCGGCCAATTAGATCTAGAAGCACTTGAGGCGTTTCACCCGATTGCTCAAACTACAATTTAGAACAAAACACCAAATGTAAACGTGTAAAAATTTTAAAAAAGTATAAGCTTATCGGAAGTAGTAATTAAAATATTGTAACATGTGTATTCACCTTTGCTTGCTGCTCAAGAAATTCATACGCCGACTTATTTATGAGCGGAATAACAACATCATTGAACAAAATAAACGACCCATAACCAGTGTTGTCTTCCGCTGTAACATATACCTTAAATCTAGAGAAAAATAATCAATTAAAATACCAAGAGCGATTTTATAATTACAGAACTTAAACATGATTGATTTAGAGTAAATAGAAACCTAGGACGTGTGGTTGTGATCTTTTTGCTGCATTTAGCACAAGAAAACTTTTCTGTCTTGATTGCTTCAGTGTCAGGGCTAAAGTAATGAGATGCTTTTGTAAAGCATATTGTGTAGCCAATGTAATACCACTCCTTCTCATCAATAGAACTAAATGACGCAAGTAAATTGCAGATCATGTCCTTTATATAACATTAAAAAATTAAACCCAAGTATGATTTATGCAGATTGGTGTTTAATGATATGTAAATCGATTTAAACCTCATTAATGTCCATGAGTTCGGCAATCATCCTCTTATCGGCCAATGAAAACACATCTTTAGTTATGCTCTCCGAAGAGGAAAATTCAATAATAGATATAGACGTCTGACCATTACATTCTTCGATGGTCAATCTATAAGAAAATAATATGATGTTATGTTCAATAGAAGAATAAACCAAAATCTCAAATTATGAGTAGCATATTTTAATTATCCTTCTCGGAACTGCATAATCTCTGGTTGTGATCTATTTACAAAGATTTTGGTTGTAAATTTAGAGCTTTGAACAGTTCTTTTCCCTAAATTAAAAAAATTAAATGATGTTAGTAAACATGGTTAACAAAATGTTTTTGAAGACATTTGTTGTGATTTACATTTATAATAATTGGGTTGTTCAAATGAACATGAAATGATGTAAATTTATTAGTTGGGATAAATTCACCCTGATATAGAGAAGTCTTCAGTAAGCTTCCAAGAAAAATGATTGGACCAGGTGGTTGCTTTGTTATCTCATCGTGCACATCTTCTGCTATTTTTCCCCACAGAGCAACATCAATCCTTGAATCTCTGTATACTCAATGATAAATAAGAAGTTCACAATCAAATCCAAACCAATAAAAATAAAACACCGTTTACTTCTTACCCAGGATTAGCAATCTGAAGGTTCAGGATTTTAGTTGGACCTTCCGCAGATGTAGTAATACTCTTTACGTCACTCATCCCAGTGATTTTTCCAATAATGTTTGTAGATTTAGTAATAAAATTGTTAAAATTTAAAAATAAAACAAAATTTGGTATGCGTCAGAGGAATCTTATATAAGTAAAGTCAACGAACCTATGAATATGGAATCATCGTTCTTCCTTCCTAGTATCTCGGGAAAAGGANAAAGGACAGAAGTTGAAAGACATCTCCATGTTTGGTAATTGCTCACAGGATTTAACAAAAGAGTTGAATGAGAGATTAATCTTGTAAGGATGGGAGCAACTTCTGAAATTTCCTACATTTGAGTATAATTCGAAATTCATTACAACACAACAATCACCTTCCTTCAGTTGGTTTTGAAATCTCTGAATTAGTTTTCCCTTCACAGAATCTTGAATCCGACCACACTTAAACAAAATTGTATTACATTAACCATTACAAGTCATTGTAAAATATTTACAAAATTATATTTAAATCACGATTATGAAGGTAAAAACAATTCTTTTACCTTTTCATCAACCAGAAGAAGATCCATCGCTGAAAATTCATCAGGTTTTTCTTTTCTTGGAAAACCCCAACAACGAACTATCCAAACTTTGATTTTACATGGATCTATAGCTGGACATATTTCCAAAACTGGGGTGAAAGGAAGATGCATGATGAAAGAGTGATATGTAAACGTAGAAAAAAAGAAAATGATTTTCACCGATTTCAGTGTAAACTGCGACATAGTTATGGTTGAAGAAGATACTTAAAGAATAATGGAAATGTGGGTTACCTAAAACGTGGGAGTAGTGGACGAATTTTTTAAATAAACAATTTTGATTTCGTTAACCCGTTTACTGAATTGAAAAAAAAAAGTTGTCTGCAAAAAGGTTGACCTAAAATTTCAGAATACCATTTTTTTTGGCCCAATGCCACATGTCAAACAGATAGAGTGGTAGTTACCCTGAAACTGACTTGTGTATTATACTATTAAGGATTGTCAATAAAAAATAATTGATAAAACAATAAATGAAAGCAACCTATTATATCAATTTCTAGTTGTTTTAGAAGCCCGAGATAAACATCTCCTAGCTTAAAATGGATATGCACGTGTCCGTCTATTATTAGATTTGATTGTTTAACTGGCTTATAATAAGTTGAGTATTTTTTTTCGCTTGAATACATTTTTTATAATATTTGTTGGATAATACATTGGACCACATAACAAAGGCCCAAACAAAACTCTAAAGAAGCCCTAAAATTAGGAAACTTTATATAAGCCAGCCGTCACTAAATTTAGAAATGACGCTGTTTGGTTACTTCGTTGTCGGATAATACAGTGCATGTCTCTCTTTTAACACCATGAACTCTACCAGAACGCTCCAAACTGACAAGTTCAAAAATATTAGATTTGAAACATTGCTCACCATCTTGTTGATTGATGGTTGCATTGGATCTGTAATTTCTCAGATGTTGGGGTTGTTGCCAAGATTCAGAGAGGATCTACGCCTCCAAAGAATATCAGATTCCTAGTGAAAAAGAGGACTATTTCACAAAAGTGAGGAGGACGACCAAAGAGGCCGGTTGAGATTCGAAAAGTAGTTGGAGAGAAAGTGGAAAAAGAACTCCAGAGAAAGAAAGAGAGCCATTATTCGCAAAGGCAAGGAGGAACGACCAAAGAAACTAGTTAAATCAACATGTAGTCAGAGATACCTCATATAAATACTCCGCTGGTATCAATTCTTTCAAAATCATTGGGTCTATTTCCTCGTTCACATATCTTCTCCTTTCTTCCAGGTTTGGGCTAGTTCCCGAAAATGCTCAAAGTTGGGCTAAAAGGCAAAGTCACTTGAGTGAAAAGACAAGGGCGATTAAGCAACTCAATAGAACCGCCCTCGACTTCTACTCGATAGAGTGGTTCAATCGAGCGCTAATGACTTCAAAGCCTCGAGGGTTGTAGGGCACAAAGGGAGATAAAACATAGAGAGGACTCTAGAGGAAGAATATATATAATTTATACTAAAAGTAAAATATATAAAAGGAAAACTAAAAAAGCAAGAAGGGTTCGATAATCATTGCTCTGGTAGCCATCGTTCACCGGACCCATATCAGGAAAAAAAACTCTGGAGACTTTAGAGAGAAGCAATAAACTTTTTAGAGTTATCACGAGTTGGCAATTGGAGAAGTTATGGCTGTCGTTATCTATTAATAAGTTGAGCTGTGAGTCAATTACTGAAAAGTTCAAAAGAAGAGAATTTTTTTCCTCAATCCATGCGTAAAATCTATATATCTATTTCAAAAAATGATATTTGATTGGACGAAGATATCTCTGTTTTCTTTAAATTTTATTTTGAATAATGTCACATTAAATAACAAATTAAAAGAAATAAAAACAAGAAAGAGAGAGACATCATATTTTTTCTTGAGCTATTGACCATTGAAAACAACAATTTATGCTGCTGACGATGCCCTTGCCGGCCGTTGAGCATTTTCAACTCCTCCATATCTTTATTAATCCTTTATCCTAATAAATATAGGTTCATTGGATGCGAAATTTAGTTAAGATTTTGGAATTGAGGATTTGTCATAGGCCAGGCTGTTGATGATTAGGAACATAAATTGGTAACAAATCTATTTTAGTAGTTGAATCGTAGTGCATTATAGATTAGAACCCAAAAGGATTGAATTTGATGTGAGCTCTTGCGATAGGAAATTTGAGGAGTATAACTACTGAAATTAGTATAACATGTATTTCTGGTTGAGTTTATTTTTATTTTTTTGGCACGATACAATAAGCAAAAGCAACATACATTTACAATTTGAGGGTCATATGTATAGTTTACAGTTGGAGTCGTAATTGGGAGAGATAACTTTGTCGATGATGGAAGCTAATGTATGCAAGAGATTGTTGGATGGATTTGTGGTTAAGTTGTTGTTGAGTTACATTCCACATGTTGTAGGATATGAGGAGGATCTATTTCAGATGATGAAGATTTGCACGTTTATTTTATGTTCTTTGAAATTGTATGTAGAGGCCATCTCTTCATCAGTAATCTTGAGCAAGTGGCGAGAGTGGTAAAAATTTTAATTGGTAAGAAATATGAGAAGTCGCTTTCAAATATTGAGAGGGTGATGGTGAAATCAGAGCAAATACACTGACTCTTTACATTACAGAGAAATAATAAGTCAGTTTAACTCGGGATGGTGGTTTTGTACCACGTGATGAAGGTGTGATTAGAACGAATTATGGTGATGACTATGTTGACGTTCCACCTGCGGTTGAATGTAGTCAGTTTATAGATTAATGAGAAGACAGTTTGGGTCTGCATGAGTTGCAAGAATTTCCAAATAAAAAGGCATTTCAAGATGTGGAGGGTAAAGACTCATTTATCAACCATTTCAGTTTTAGTATTAAAAAGGTCTGAACCAACATAGATAGTGCTAGTATATAGTAAAAAATGCAAATGGGGATTACGAGCTACAAGGATTATGGTACATAAATCTTCTCGATAAGGAAATACACCAAGATGCATACATGCTCTAGGGCTAGTCAAAGTGAGACCATCAACTTGAAGAAGGTAATCACACCACAAATAGTTGAAAATATTTTGTGTGAAGACTATCTTTGACAAATGGACACTCCATCAGCCAAAACTATCATTGATCTTGTGAAGACTAGACTTGGTGTTTCTATATCATACTCTACAATTTTGAGAGGGAACAAGCTACATATTAGTGAATTTCATGGTAGACCGAAAGAGAGCTACAAGATGGTGTATTGTTATATGTACATGGTAGATGAGATCGATGAAGGTACACTAACAACTGTGAAATTGGATGAGAATGGAAAATTCAAGCCTTTTTGTAGCATTGGAAGCTTGCATTGAAGGCTTCGAGGTCATGAGGAAAGTAATAGTTGTAGATGCAACATTCTTCAAGAAAAAATATGGTGGTGTACTAGTTTTTGCCACAACTCAATATCCTTATCGTTACCATTATCCTTTAGCATTTGATGTGCTTAATGGTGAGAATGATGCTAGTTGGACGTTATATTTTAAGATGTTGAAAGCAATTATTCCAGATCCTGATGATTTGGTATTTATGAGTGATTGGAAATCGAGGCTTATTGGCGCCAAACCTAATGTGTATCCATAGGCTTGTCATGGATACTTGTCATGGGTACTGCATATGACATATGACACAAAATATGAAAGGTCATGCTTCACATGCCAACAAAAAGATAATGGCTTACAGATTCATGGAATGCAGTAGGCAGTACAGAGTGGCTGATTTTGACCATTATTATAGTTTGTTTGTAGCAAGATATCCTTCTATAGCTCAGTATTTAGAGGATAATAGTGTGAACAAAAAATGGGCTATGTATTTTTTTTTTCTGGGAGATAGGTACAACATTGACATAAGCAGTTGTGTGGAATCTTTGAACTGTGTGTTTAAGGATGCAAGGAAGTATTCCTTAATACCCATGCTTGTACTGTGGCTAAAACTTTTTCAAGGTGATTTAATGAACACCATAAATAGTCGGATGCTATAACAGATTCAAAAAAAATGGTGCCTTTGCGGAGAACTGCATGTACGATTTATGGGTTGTTGTTTGTCAATTAATTGTCACCGAGGTAAATTGTTACAAGCTTACTTACAATGTTATTGGCAGTATGGAAAGCCATATTCGATGAGCGTTGAATTGAGAAGTTATACTTGCAAGGTGTTTGATATCGAAAAATATTCTTGTATGCATGCATTATCTGCATACATTAAATACCAAAAATTGAGGGTGATGGACCTAATATTATCCAAGTACACGTGTTATGTTCAAAGTACTTATTGACAGATTTGTCGAAAACGGCATACGTTAGGACAATTTATTCAGTGTCGAATATGTCTTAGTGGGATCTCCCAACTCATATCAAAAGCTTACAAATATTACATCCCGATCGAAAAAGTAAAAAGAAGTATAAAGAAAGTAAAAAGGTTTCCATTGATTGGTGAAAGGCGTCCAAAGACGATAAATAAAAGGTGACAGAATCTAGAATATGATTTTTATAGGCATGTGGTAATGATAGGAGTGTTTGAATGTGTATTGCTACTTGTAATTTTGGGCAACTGTGTAAAACTGGTTTTCTATTATGTAAAAGTGGTAAAAATGTCTTTAAGTAAAATTGTTGTAAATGTTCACAAAATGAGATTTAGGTTAATTTGTTTCATTTGTGTGCATAATAATCACATCTACAAAGAAGTTTGGGTCCATCAAAGTACATGTTAGTAAAAGTATAAATAAAAATATAGACAAAAGTACAAAAATTATTTCCACTGACTCCACGTGGCGGACAAATGAAGACCTTCAATTTTTTTTATAATCACGTAGGATTTTTGTTTCTAATCCAAAACCATATGATCACAATATTTAACTATACTTGTATCTAACTTATGCATATGCTTAATACTGATAATCCCATTTACACATACTAATATTGATAATCCCATTTACACATAAAATAATTAGTAATGTTACTTAATGTTACTCATTACATTTTTATGCATGAAAGTATAGAATGTATTCCTTATACATTTAAGGTCATTTTGTAATTATTGAGTATGGAAGTTTCATATTTCCAGCTTTTTCATATATTATTATATAAATCAGTAAGAATTATATGTTAATTTTTGGTAATCAATTCTAAACCAAAAAAAGCTCGTAGAGTATGTAAAACTAAATTTATTGGAAAGAGAAAAGCATAATTATCTAGAACCTTCGTACTACTACTTACTCTATATATAACTATGTGTAATTTGGTGGTATACATGTGGAGTGAAATTTTCATATCTGCGCCAAACTCAAATCCATCTTGCCACCACTCCAAAATTCATTCTCCTCTATATATTTTTCTCGTGAATCTAATTCTGATTATGATTCATTTTTCAATTTCAATTTTGATTTTGTTTTTTTTTTTAATTCCTTACTTAATATTGATTTATGGTGGGGTCATTGATGTCTTCTCTCAATTCAAATGAAAGAAATTCTTTAACTTTTTCAACTAATGTCTTCTCCATGCTCCATTTGTGAAGCTTCTAGCGATACTACTTTGTCTAGCAATGCTTTACAATACCCACCAATTCAGTAATAGTTGGATTTCTTGCCCTTTTTTTTTAGCAAATGTTCCCGCATCTTGGTTCTCATTCACCCAAGTGCTTCTGGTGCTCAGGCAGCTATATCATCGTCGCTCATATTATCATATATATGCTTAAATTTGGCCCTAATTGTTGTGTACAACTGTTGACAATGATATCATACATATCAACATTGTCATTTTCTTTCGTTATTTGGGCCATAAATTCTTCTTCTGCTGGCATATGCACTAATATGATATTATCAATGACATGTTAACGTAAAAGATGAATTCAGATTTCAAACATAACATCTTAAAAAAATATAACATCCCCAACTAAGCTAAATCCCAGTGGTATCCCCAAGTTCCTTGTTAATTTTGCAAAGTTGAAACCCTTTTATCGCTAATTTCTTGAACTTCTTCTTGCACATCTGATGACAGCTTTTTTCTGTGTCTTGGAAAACTTCAAGAAATCAGGATCCCAAAACTAGAATTGCCTTAAATGCTAATAATTGTACAACACACATTTATACCACAGTTAGCTTCAATATATAGAATTAGTTTTACTGATGACTAGTTTTACTAATGACTAAATTTGCTAACTGACAAAGGAATGTAGAAGCCAGGAATTATCCATCCTTCTCCCTTAACTGCTACTCGAAATGATACGCGGTGTGCTGGATCACTCTGAACATGCAGTCGAATGTCCATCTTCCCCAATAAGTTAACACATAATGGGAAATCATCAACAACTCTTACCAAGAATGATGCTGGATAGGAAGTACAAGACCAACATCTTCAACCTTGCACTAGAACAACCTAGTCTCATTCCTAGTAGCTTCTATTTGATTTCCTGACGTCTTATTACTTTCAGCACTTTCAGATTCTTCAACCTTAAGTTGTCATTGTCCGCTTTTGTTTTAAAAACAATTGGATTATAGTTGCGACAATTCAATCTAGATATGACGTCGTGTTCCTATACCATACCAGATGGAGACACCATTTACAATGAACCAAGTTTCATTCTTTCTCTCGATGCAAACTGTTTGAAGAATGAGCATCCACATGCCCATAATCTTGTGTTTTTTCCCCAAGGCATGTGCATTATGTACTTGAACTGAGGATGTTCCTCAAAACAATGTCTTCACAGTCCTTTGATAGGAGGATCCAAACATTCAAGTGTTGCAAAAAACTCATTCATATAGCACCTAGTAGCTCCCTTTATTTTGTTCTTGTACTCCTTTAGTGTGAAATACATTCTTAAAGGTCGCATTGTTGTCGACCCCTCATCAGCATCCTCATCATCCTGCAATCAATTCACCTTGTTACAGTTTTCTAATTCAAAATCCAATTAAAAATTCATCTATCTTATTCATACAATCAAATCCAGTTAGCCCTATCTACTTACTGTTGGGTGGGTATGGCCCTCATGATGAGCATTTTCAGGGGCATATAGCACCATCAGAAGATTTTCCACCAGAGGAATCTCCAGTTCTTTGTTAAAAACAAGTGATGGATCTTTATTAGGAGAGGTATCTCCTTCTTCTGCACTTCTATATACCGGTTTTAGATACCAGAGGGTTTTCTGCTTCTTTATTAAGAACTGGAGATGGTATCTCTCATTCTTCTTCACTTCTATACACCTATTCTGATTGCTCAACTGATTTTTGGTGTACCCTTTGGTGTATCACCTTATTACTACCTAAAGTTGTAACTCGCTCTTTATACCCACCTCTAGTTTTTACCATCTCTGCAATTATTTATCAAATAACTAAAAAACTTTATACTATAAAAGAATTGCACTCTTTTATTAGCTTTGGAAAATCTCTCAAAACCAAATTTCTCAAACACAATAAAAATCTCTTACAATAGGATGCCCGAACTCAACATCACTATTTATATATTCTAACAAAACCTAATCACAATAGAAAACTCTAGTTTATTTTTAGATAACTAATCCTATTTATTAGGTCGCTTGTGCTTATCTTCAACATTCCTCTCCTTAAGCTTGAAATGGTCTTTAGTGATATCTTGAACTCCTATGAACTCTCTCATCTCTTTGAACTTGATCTTTCCAAGTGTTTTAGTGAGTATACCTGCTTTTTGTTCATTGTCGGGAACATGATCAAATTTGATTTTTTCATTCTCTACATATTCCCAAATGAAGTGATATCTCTTGTGGATATTCTTGCTTCTACCATGGAAAATCGGGTTCTTAGTAAGGGAGATTGTCGATTTATTACCAATTAGGATCGATACCTTCTCGTTTTCTTCTCCGGTTGTCTCATTAAGTAATTCTTGGAGCCATATTGCTTGCTTTGCTGCTTATGTTGTCTCGTGTGAATCTAAGACCATGAGCAAGTGTTCCTTTCAAGTACCTTAAGACTTGTTTTAAGGCAGCTCTATGTGATTCTTTTGGTTGATGCATATATCTACTAAGAACACCAACACTATAAGAAAGATCTGGTCGAGTGTGAAGTAAATATTGGGCACAACCAATTTGTTCTCTATTCTCCTTCTCTTTAACTCCTTTCTCTTCTTGAGACTTTGAAAATTTGGTGCTAAAACCATCGGAATTTGAGTAGAGTTACAATCGAACATAACACATCTTGAAGAATCTTTCTTGCATATCTTACTTGACTTAAGTTGTGCAGCCTTCTTCTTGTGTAACCTCTATTCCAAGATAGTAAGTAAGTTTACCTAGATCACTCATCTCAAACTTACTTGACATTCCTTTCTGAAACTCGAGTATCATCTTCAAACTTGTATCGGTAACAAGTAAGTCATCTACATACACGGCCACAAGCAAGAGCTCCTTGTTTTCCCTTATTTGATACAAAGATTGTTCCTTTGTGCACTTAACAAAATTCAACTCCATAAGAATCTTGTTTAACATATGGTTCCATGCTCTAGGTACTTGCTTTAAAACATAAAGTGCCTTATTCAACTTTTAAACTTTATTCTCTTTTCCCTTAGTCACGTTACCTTTCTGGTTGAGATACAAAAATTTCTTCTTCAGTTCTCCATGTAAGAAAGTGGTTTTAACATCAAAATGGTGTATCTCCCATCCATTAAATGCAGCTAGAGCTATGATAAACCGATTTTTTTATATTCTTGCAACCGGTGCAAAAACTTCATCAAAATCTATTCCATACGTTTGAATATACCCCTTAGCTACTAGCCTTGCTTTATACTTGGTTATATATGCTACTATCAAAATTCCTTTCGATCTTGAAAAACCACTTCAATCAAATAGCCTTTGCACCATTAAGAAGCCTAACTAAGTTCCAAGTTTGGTTCTTATTAATCGATGAGATTTCATCTTCACAAGCATCGATCCACACCTTTGAATCTTTTGCTTCACTAAAATCCCATGGCTCTTCATTTATTGTCAACAAGAGACGAGCACTATCAAATTCTTCAAGGAGAATATAATCATCTAGATAGTAGGTTTCTTAACTTCTATTGTTGATCCCATGGCTCTTCATATAGGATTGTCCTTCTAAAACGTGGCTAGACCTAGTTTTTATACGAGAAAATCGTTCTGGTACAAAATAAGTTAAACCGGATGAAATATGGAAATGTCAGGGTTTTCTCCCAAAACATCGCCGATCGTTCAATCAAGGTATTGATCGGTCTATCTAGGGTCTGAGCGATCGATCTTGAGATGTTAGGTCAATCAACAAGTCAAGTGCATCTTCTGGTGGCGTGTTTGACATGCTTCCGGTAAAATCGTCATATCTTCTTAACCGCTGGTCCGATTGCCCTCAAACCACCTCCATATGAAAGATAATTCACGTGGATATCTTGTATTCAAATTACAGCTCTATCCAAAGATGGAAAGTCTTTCAATGAATCCAAACGTCTGACGCTTCTGCAGAATTTTGCATTCCTTATGCTCGTTTTCTCTCAAAACACCTTATCTTCTCCAAATGCATCCTATGACCTGAAAAGAGTCCAAAGTAGACTAAAAGACTCTAATAACATGTACTCTGACTCAACAAAACCATGGAAAACAAGGGTTAAAAACTGAAAAAACATTGTCTATCAACTCCCCCAGACTTAATCTTTTGCTTGTTCTCAAGCAAACAGAAACACCAAGAATGAAAAAGAATTTTGAAAACGTGGGAAGTCCGTTCCCCCTTGATACACGCCCCAAGGTGCTTCTCTAAGGTTGATTGGAATGAATCTCAATCAATGGAAAATCGAAGTGCTTCCTTTGCTAAGATGAAGATGTGGTGCGGAAGTTGGTGGATTGAAGAGTGATCCACAAGTAGCAGGAGGCTTCTTGATACACTCGGACACACTTTTGATCAAGGAGAATCCTCATAAGATCACTTGGTGTGGCTTGCACGTATAGACAAAGCAGCTAAGCTTCCAACAGCTAGGTTTTTCTATGTAGAAAAAGTTTGGTCTTTATTGATAATAGGTTCAAAAAAAGAATACACGGCTGCAAGGGGACCTTATATAATGGTCCTATCAGCTAACCCTAAAGGGCCACTCAAAGCCAAAAAGAAATAAAAAACAAAGATGGGTCGCAGCCTAACAACAAGCAACAAGAAACAAAACAACAAAAGAAATGCAGAAAATACTAA
>OVBA01004329.1:0-23917 GCA_900406435.1 Lepidium aucheri | reverse complement strand
CAAAAAGTGCAAAACTAACCTAAATGGACCTACATGCAAGTGAAACTAGCTAGACGGACAGAAAAACAACCTAAAATAGTGCTCTAAAACCATTAAAAATCACACTCATCAGTTTCATAGGAACCGGTATTATCTTTCTGCCTTTGTGCTCAAACGAGTATTTGTTCGTAGAACCATCATGAACTACTCGCCTATCATATCGCCAAGGCCTTCCAACCATAATATGACTTGCTTCCATTGGTATAACATCACACAACACTTCATTTTCGTATTTGCCAATGGAGAAATGAACCTTTACTTGGTTGTGCACTCTCATCTTACCTTTGTCATTAAGCTAATGCAAATCATATGGTTTTGGATGCTTTACAATATTCAGACCAAGCTTCTTAACCATGTATTCAATAGTCACATTGGTGAAACTTCCTCCATCGATTATGAAGCTACACACTTTGCCTTGCACATGACACCTTGTCTGGAACAGATTTTCTCTTTGAGCTCCTACTTCTGTCTTGGCTGTTACGTTTGGTTCTTGGTCTTGCACATGAAGTAACTTTTTGATCATCAAAAGATCTCCTTTAATAGCACTTTCTTTGTGGCCTTAGGGAGATTCAAGGAGTTCTTCTTCATCAGCTGATTTATATCCTCCATCTTTTAGAAGAATCAACACCCTATTGTTAAGACAAGCACTAGAAATGTGACCTCTTACTTGACACTTGAAGCACACAATCTCACGAGTTCTTGTAGTAGTGTTGGATGACTCGGTCTATTCTTGAAGTTTGAATGGTTGGCTATTGGTTTAGAGGCTTCTTTAAGTTCATCAAAATCTTTTCTTCCTTTACAAATCGAGTTGTGGTTGAACTAGCTCCAAATGCAAACTTTGATCCTTTTCTTTTGAGTTATTCTTCAATCACATTAGCCTTGTGATAGATTTCCTCTAGATTACCATAGCTTTGCATCTCCACCCTATCTTGAATGTCACGGTTCAAACCACCCAAAATCCTAGCAATGGCTGCCTCATCATCTTTGATTATATTGGCCTTGAATATTAGAGATTCCATCTCTTGAAAGTAATTTGCCACACAGCTGATTCCTTGTGTCAAACGCATTAGTTTCTGGTGAAGCTCTCGTTGATAGTAGCTGGGAATAAATAGTTTTCTCAAAAGCGCTTTTAGTTCTTCCCAAGTAACAATAGGCGAATCTGTGTTTCTTTTCTGAGTTGTAGTAACATGATCTCACCAATTCCAAGCATAACTGTAGAACATTATAGCAGCTAGCTTCACCATTTTGTAATCTGAATAGTCTTGATACTCATAGATCATCTCGATTTTCTTCTCCCACTCCAAGTAAGTGTTTGATCGTTCTTACCATATAAAGGAGGGATTTTAAGCTTCATGCCTTTCATCTCATCATCAGAACGACTTTTGGAGCATGTTGATCCGTTTCGTGAAGAAGCATCATCATGATCATCAGTTCTGGTCAGCCTCTGATGTTCTTGACCCAAATTTGCAGTCCTTTCTAGACTCCTTCTTGGTCTAGCCTCTCCTTGAAGCTGATCGATTCTCTAATTTTGTTCTTCTACTTGTTTTTGCATCATTTGTTCCATCTTAGCTAGTACTACTTTCATAAAAAGTTTGTTGGAGTTGTTGATGATTCTTTTTGTTTCCTCTTTGATGTAAGATCAGTTGATTTGATCTCACAAAGGGGATAGAAGGTTTCAATAGATTGGACTCAAGTCACTATTCTACTGAAACAAACAAACTTGATGGTGGAATGATGGGAATTGGCTAGTTGGACCCAAGTCTCTCCCTAACACAACTCGGTGGGTGATATGGACGTGAAGGTGGAGTGATGGACGCCACACAAGTGATGGTAGAACTTGTGATAAGTCAAAACTCGGAGTCGCCTTGATATCACTCACAAGGAAAGACCAAATTCAAAGTGTTTAAATCTCTCTTGGTTTTGAGAAGAAGAAGTACGATTTTATTGATTCAAAAGGTGTGTTATAAGGCTGCATATGAGGAACCTTATATATTGGTTCAAGGCAGCTAGGAGAGTATCTCTTACAATGAATGACAATACTCGAAAATTAAAAGAAAAAGATTACATCATAATACCTCCAACGGCTAGTACAAAATATGGCAAGAAATTGAAGGAAATTTAAAAGTTCAATGTGCAAAAGAAAATAACCAAATAATAATGAAATACTAACCTTAGCATGGTTTTGGTAAGTTTAGGCGTCTCTACGTTGGGCCCTTAAGTGGTTGAATTGTTAACAACACCATTTGGCCTTCAAGTAGCTCCATTTGGGCTCCAATGTTTTCATCTTTTGGTCCAGATTTTTTCTTTTCAACTCTTTGTGCTAATAGGCTTTGTATAGACTTGTTAAGCATCTCTCTAAGCCTCTTGGTTCCTGCTTTTTTCTTGGGTGGATCCTTCATGATAGTTGTGTCTTGTTCTGCTAACATCTCTTCTATAGTCTTGTTGGAGTCGATGTCTTCATCATTCCCTCCCTCTTGAGAAGGTTCTGGCCTCATAGCACTTTCATCTACAACATAGGTAGGTAAGTCAGCAACATTGAAAGTGGGTGATATGGCTAACTCACCTAGCCGCTCAAGAAGATAGGCATTATCGTTGAGCCTCTCTAGTACTTTGAATGGACCGTCTCCTTTAGGTGCTAGCTTGCTTTTCCCTTGGTTTGGAAACCTCTCTAGCCTCATATGAACCCAAATTCAATCTCCTGGATTAATGATGAACTCCCGGCGTCCTTTATCAGCCGCTTTCTTATAGTTTGTGGTTTTCTTCTCAATGTTCTCTTTCACCTTCTCGTGTAGCTTCTTGATTTTTTTGCTTTGTTTTCTCCATCCTGATTAGTAAAGTCTAAAGAGGGTAGTAATGCAAGGTCTAAAGGCGTCTCTGCCTTAAAACCATCACGATCTCAAAAGGAGAAAAAATCTTAGTAGTTGAGTGGTTAGCATGATTATAAGCAAACTCAACAAATGCAATACAATCTAACCAATTTCTCAAATTCTTACCAACCATGGCTCCTAAAAGAGAGGATAGAGACCTGTTTACAATTTCGGTTTGTCTATCAGTTTGGGATGACATGTGGTAGAAAAGAGCACTTAGTTCCGAGTTTTCTCCAAGGTACTCTCCAAAAATGGCTCAAGAACTTAGTATCTCTATCCAAAAGAATTGTTCTAGGGATTCCGTGTAAGCGTACAACTTCTTTGAAGAACAAATCAGCAGCTTGAGTGGCATCATTAGTCTTGGAACATGGAATGAAATGTGCCATTTTTGAAAACATGTCCATTACAACAAAGTTAGAATCCTTTCCTCGGATTTCAGGTAAGCCAAGAACAAAATCCATTAATATATCAACTCAAGGAGTAGTAGGAATAGGTAAAGACATGTATAAACCATATGGATGTAACCTGGATTTGGCTTTGTGGTAAGTGATGCATTTAGAGCAGAACCGTTCCACATCTTTCTTCATGTGAGGCCAAAAGAAGTGCTCCACCAAAACGTTTAGAGTTTTACCAACTCCAAAGTGGCCCATGAGTCCTCCACCGTGTGCCTCATGTATCAAAATCTCTCTCATTGATCCCTGCAGAATATAAAGCCTTTTCTCTCTAAAAAGATAACCATTATGAGTATAAAAACAACCTATTGGCGACTTGAGCCATTCTTGGTAAATGTGGCCAAAATCAGGATCCTCCTCATACGAATCCTTCATATGCTCAAATCCTAAGGCTTCCATTGTGGTGATCAGCATATGTCTTCTTGATATAGTATCGGCTACTATGTTGTCTTTTTCCTTTTTGTACTTGATGATATAAGGAAATGTCTCCACAAACTCCAAGCAATTTAGCATGCCTTCTTTTGAGTGTTGTTTGACCTCTTAGGTGCTTTAAGGTCTGGTGATGAGTTTATGACAAACTCCTTTGAAGGTAGGTAGTGTTGCCATGATTCCAACGATCTCACTAAGGCATAGACCTCTTTATCATACGTTAGGTAGTTCAAGATTGCTCCACTTAACGTTTCACTAAAGTAGGCTACGGGTGGTCGTCCTTGAGTGAGAACAGCACCTATACCACAACCAGAAACATCACATTTAATTTCAAACATTTTATCAAAGTTTGGAAGTACCAAAACCGGTGCATGAGTAAGCTATCTTTGAGTTGTTGAAATGCAGCTTCTTGAGCTGATCCCCATTTTAATACCACATCCTTCTTGATCAAAGAAGTTAGAGGTGAAGCTGTGGTGCTAAAATCCTTGACAAATCACCTATAGAAGCTAGCTAATCCGTGGAAGCTTCTAACATGTTCAATTGTTGTAGGTGTTGGCCACTCTTGTATGGCTTTGATCTTCTCTTGATCAACATGTACACCCTGAGAACTTACAACAAAACCTTGAAAAACTAGCTCATTAGTGAGAATGTGCACTTCTTAAGGTTTCCATAAAGACCTTCTTTTTGAAGTGTCTCAAGTACTAACTCAAGGTGCCTCACATGATCATCAAAACATTTGTTGTATATTAATATGTCAACAAAGTAAACAACAACAAACTTACTAATTTAGGTTCTTAGAACTTCATTCATTAGCCTCATGAAGGTGCTTGGTGCATTGGTTAGGCCGAATGGCATGACTAGCCACTCATAGAGGCCTTGCTTCGTCTTGAAGGTCGTCTCCACTCATCTCCTTCTTTCATTCGGACTTGATGGTAGCCACTACTTAAATCCACTTTGCTGAACATGGTTTCTCCATGTAACTCATCCCACATGTCATTCAAACGTGGAATAGGTTATCTATATTTGATGTTGATGTTGTTGATGGCTCTACAATCTACACAGATCCTCCATGATCCATCTTTCTTGGGCATTAGTAAAACCGGTACAGCACACGGACTCAAACTTTCTCTAATATATCCTTTAGCCATTAAGTCTTGAATCTATTTTTCCAACTCCTTTGTCTCCACTAGGTTTATTCGGTAAGATGGCCTATTAGGCAATGCAGCTACATGTACTAGATTGATTTGATGTTCTATGCCTCTAATTGGTGGTAATCCAGCTGGTATCTCATCAGGAAAAACGTCCTTAAACCTCTCTAACAAAGAAGAGATTTTGGGTGCAAGTACTATCTCTTTTGAACCTGTGAGCATCACATCTTTGAATACCATTAGTAGCACGGTTTTATTATGATCTCTAGCTTTAAAAACGGTACTAGGAGTGATGTAAAGCTTAGTTTTACTTGCCTTATACTCAGCAACATATTTAGATTGCATCTCATGTACCTCTTGAGGTGATAATGGAGCAAGCTGAAACTTATGCTTGTTGTAAGTGAATGAGTGAGTGTTGGTGCGGCCATTGTGGATAACTTCTCTATCAAACTGCCATGGACGGCCCAATAGTAGGTGACCTACTTGCATTGGCAGTACATCACATAAAACTTCATCTTGATACTTTCCAATTTTAAAGGGAATTGTGACTTGCTCGGCTATTTTGATTTAAGTTTTTGAGTCCAGCCATCTTAATCGGTATGGTCTTTGGTGTTTGCTTGTATTAAGACCTACCTTATCAACCATTGTCTTGCTAGCAGTGTTAGTACAAGAACCACCATAAATTTTCATACTACATATCTTGTGTTGCACAGTACAACGAGTGAAGAACAAGTTTTCTCTTTGCATTGTTTCTGGTTCATACCACCAACATGTCTCCCGTTTTTGGAAAGGCTACTTCTTCTTCCGAATCTATTGCCTCCATGTGTTCCATCTCATCTTGAGACTCATAATCACCTTGAGGTGTGATGATCATCTTTCGTTGGTTTGAGCATTCTTTTGCATAATGTCCCCTGCCTTGAAATTTGAAACAACTATATCTCTTGATCTAGAAGGATTAGAAGACTTATTTATTTCTGGTTTTGACATTTTGGTATTGTCAAAGGAGGTTTTCTTGGCCTTTGAGTCGGTTTCTATGGCCTTCTGATGTGTGTGATTTTTGATGGTTTTAGAGTCTTGTTTAAGGTAGTTTTGTATCCGTTTAGCTAGATTTTCCGATTACTTAGGTCTGTTTAGGTTAGTTTTGCACTTTTTGCATTTTCATTTGGAGTTTGGAGTTTTATCTAGGAAAAGGAGCAAAAATGAGCTAAAATGGAGCTAAGGACAATTGGATCAGCTGCTAGGAGGAAACGGTCGTGCAAACTCGTATCGCTACCTCGTGGATCGCAAGCCGAGGACCACTCGGAACGCTCAGGAAAAGATGCCTAAGTCACCAGCCTCGACCTATCTGCCGCAAGGGAATATCAATCTATTACACTCGGACCATCCACTCAGCCTCAAACTCCGAGGACAAGATTCTTGGTTGATCGACTTAGGTCGGTTTGACCATTAGGGTTACACAAATAACCCAATAAATACCCTCTAATCACTCTCTTATGATTTTTATCTGATGTTTAGCTGAAAAACTCTCTCTATTTTGTTTTTGCTTTCATTTATACTTGTTTAAGGTACTTTTATGCTTTTAATAGAATGAATTAAATTTCATCTTCATCTTTACTTTCTGCTCTTTATTTTTATGTTCTACATGTTTATGCAACTTAGATTTCCCCTGATCCTCTGCTCTCAACCCATGAGAAGCAAGTAGATCCTTGTGGATCTCGAGGATAGGGAGATCGGAGGTGAATCCACTGATTTACTCGCCGTGCAAACAATGATCTAACTCCGATCTCTTCTCACATGGCTAGGCTTAATGCTGATCAAGAGAGATCTTATTTAGGCCGTGACCTAAGGCTAGCGCCAAAGGAATTGGAGACCAAGTGTCATGTGAGTGATGGTTTGATCCACCAAGGAGAGATCTAGTATGTGGGTCCGCTATTAGATGTATTGGGCTGAACTTTAAGCTACTAATTTGGTATGATCGTGGCTAGCGCTGTAATGGATCAACCGGATTGGTTAGAGATCTTCACTCTGAGAATGGGTTGATCTAGGCTTGTCCTGGTCTTGGGATCGCTCAATATAGCGCGGCAAGGTCGGATCGCCGAGTTTACCACCGATCAAACCATCCTTATCCTTTAGATCTATGCTTTTAGCCTTATTTTCATCTATTGCAATTATATTACTCTGTTTTTGATGCATTTTTGTGTTTTGAATTCTTAGATTCTGTTTTTATTTTGTCTTCTAGTCTATTTTTTCCTATTATCTAGATTGCAAGCTTATTTAATATTATGGTCTATCTTTGTGACAGATTGATAGGTTGCTTGAACTAAGACCTAGTAGTAGATAGATTGTTTACAAGGAACTTCTGAGTATTGGTTCGACAAATCCCATTTACTTACCCTATGCTCAATGATTTGGTCTTAAGGACTCAAAAAGTCTTTTATCACCTTCCCTTTGTCATTGGCCTTAGATGGTGCATTACTCCATGAGTTGTTGGTTCTAGAACGAGTGGCAACTGCTGTCTTGCGCTTAATGCCTTGTTCAGCTTGTACACCCACATGTAAAAGCTCATTCATGTCATGGCATGGTTGTCTCTCTACCTTCCTAGCTATCTGACATCATCAACGGACAATATTATGCCAGCTCACAAATCCGTGTGAACAATTTCTATTGGTTATTTTTAATGTAGCCTTATTTTTATTTATTATTTATTATTTGATTTACAAATTGAATGTTAAAATTATATATACCAAAACATTGTCGATTTCCTAAGTAATCAACATTAAAAATTAATTTCACATTTCCAAAATGTAAAACAGAAATGAAAAATAGTAATATATACTTTAAATTCAATATGCTATATACTCATGAGATCAAGTGTAATATACATAATTCATATGTTGGATAATTTGTATACTAGTAATGTAGACGGTTATAACTTAATTTTATGTGTAAATATCAAACAATGTTTAGTTAAATACAAATTAATCACAAATTATGTAAATACTTCTAATTATGAATTTGAAGTGTAACTTTGAATCCCTAAACCCTAAACTTTAAACCATAAATCTTATACCTTTAACTATAAACCTTATACAACAAACTTTAATTACATTTTTGTTAAATAATACTACATTACTAGAAAATTATAATTTACAATAATCTGTAGTTACTTGAAAATTATAATTCATAATAATCTGTAATTGTTACTACATTAATCGAAAATATTAATACACCAATTATGTTTTTGAAAAATTTGCATAATCTACTTGTTCTCATAATATTTTATAAGGTTGTCATTGTATATATATGATATATAGAAATCAAAATTAAAAAGTTTTTGGATCAAAATAAAATCACAAAGCATTCCATAATATGATAGACAGATGATCATTCGAAAGTTCTAATATATATAAAACATAGTATAATATTACAATAATCAGTGGAGGTGAGGGATTTAATATATAAAAAATATAGTTCATGTTAAACATATTTAAAAAAACAATTTTATCGTTCGGCCACAGAACAGCTGTTTCGATTGCATCAGAAATAAAATGAATGTCTGAGTTTGGTCTCCATACACTTGCATCACCAACATTAGAAATTTTGACCCATACTTAGCTAGCATTTGGACTCAATGGCACGTGATGGATAACATCTTCTAGATTAGTGGAGCATATTATGCCTTCTATAAGTTTAGGTTCATAATTATTACAATCCATCACTGTGCATTTCTTCTTAACTCCTTTGATGTATGTACTGTCACTGTTGCTTGCACTCTAACACACAAAAGAATATACAACACATTTATTCAGCAATCCAACAAATACAATGATCTTAAGCAAAGTGTCAACAGTTACCTGAGTAGATTTCCCAGTTGCTCCTTCTTGTGCCTCAGTTTCCAGCAATTCAATTCTATCAATTGGCCAAGCATTCTTTTCCTTATTAGCATCTCCCATGGTAAACATTCTGCACTTGGTCCACAGATACACTTTTGGTTTAAACACAATATCAACATTCACAACAACAACATATGGACCAAGTGGAGTACCGTTGATTAGTTCTGTTGAATCAGTTGAAGACAAAGTACCATGAGTTATAAGTTCACCTCCAATCTAATTAAATATGTTGCACCCTGAGCTATAAGTCATGTCCTGAAATGGAAAAGCATAGTGTAAGTGTTCTATCAGTTATCTTGTTTCATGGAAAAATACAATCCCAATCAAATTCCTTGTTATCAGATCTGTTTGAGGAGACTGGACTGCTGTTCACTCTCATGTCCAATATGATATTATCAGATGGCCATGCTATCTTTACGCCAAGAGCTTGCTTAAGCGTTAAAACCTCTATTGTAGGCCTCCAAACACTTGCTTCTGGTTTTGTTACACTCTTGGTGAGTATAGCTGTTGTGTTAGGACCTTTTGGGATACAACCAATCTTATATTGTTGTTCAGCAGATTAGAATTCACCTTCTCCTACAATTACATCTTTTGTATCAAACCAATCAAGGATCTGACATCTAATTTCTTTCTTTGCTAATCTCACTAAGTTCTCACTGAGAAGGCATATCACTAGAGGATTTCTAACAAAAGAAAGAACAGTTGTCAGCTATGTTACTAACATTATAAATTAAAGAAAAGTACTCAGTTATGTTACTCACCTTATTAACAGCTAAGTCACAAACCATATGCTTCAAGTCCTCAACTTCACTCTTCAATTCTTCAAGTTTTGAGTCTCGTGCCTGCATGAACATCAGCTTGGTGGCAGTAATTCCTCTACCCATTCCTCTCACTCGGCCAGGTTTGTCTTTACCTAAAACCTAACTCACGGCATCTTCTTTTATGTTATCAGTTGGAGTAGAGTCCATTTGACTATCAATAGATTGGATTTCTTCCTGAAACACATATAAAGGAACTTAACACAAACATTACACATGTAGCTGAAAACACCATATGCAATGTACACTTACGATGGTCTCAGCAAACTAAGGTCTCACAGGTTTACCATCTGAATGAATATGTCCGGTTATCTAGACCTTACTTCTATTTACTTTGTTAGGATCTGTACTTTTTGCTTTCTGCAAAAAATAGCATAGTTAAGATCTTCACTTTACAAGATATCATAGTTACTATCACACTATACTAAGCGTTTCATGAGCTAGACGGAACATTCCCTTCTTACTAGTTGTGTGTGGAATCTGATTCCTCCTCAATTTCCTATACATGTTACTCCTTACCAGTAACACCAATCTATTATTATTAGATTACTTAATATTCAACAACATATACAGATTATACAAATGATAATAAATATATCATATATGACCTTAAAGGCTGAGCTAGTTCTACTCCCGACCCATGCATTCCAAGCAGAAATTGATAAGATATTACTTGGTTTTAACTCAATTCTTTCAGTGCTACTTTTTGCATCTCGAACTTGAGAGAGTATACCTATACTTTACAGCCCTCCATAGGCACCCCATTTGTTCGAAAACAGCATCTTTCTGCCGCTCTTCATGTATATTAAACCGCCATTGTAGCCATTTAAAACACATTTGTCAATGTAGTTAACATAAGTATAATGTTATAATTTGCTATATAGTATAGTTTTAGAATGAACCTAAATTTCCTCTCAAAGTGTGCTCTTCGTTTGTTCATCGAGTTTTCTCCAATCATCAAGCAACATAGGGACGTGTTCCCGCACAAGAACACCAAGAAATGATGATAGTGTTACTAAGCCAGCACTTGCATGATCACCTAATTCAAGGAATAAAACTTCCACCTTCTCATGAGAATCTTTTTCCGTTTTACGCATCTTTGTAGGACCCCTTTTCTTTCTCTCTTTAGGTTGTGCTTCATCTGTGCTAGGCTACTCAGATTGCTACGTTTCTTGCTTAGTATTTCCAATGGCAGGTTCAAGTGACAGATCAGGTGCTTGTTGACTTACTTCTATCTCAACAACTTCTGGTTGTCGTTGATCAGGTTCAGATAACTGATCAGGTGCTGGTTCATCGTGTACATTATCATCTATGTCTTTAACAATTACCTGCTCATCTGCCTGTTCCGCATCTTGTTCAACCTTACTCACGTCTTCCTCCACACCATCATCTACAATCTCGTGAATAGTCTGTATATGTTCAAACTCAGTATCAGCATGTGCATCCAGATCTGCAAACTTCTTTTTCCTCTGTCTAGTTTTTGTAGCCTTATTACAATAAGATATAACGTCCAGGCCTTGCTGACATGCACTTTGACGGACTACTCCTCCTGCTGTCAATCCTCCTCTTGTTCTTACCATAGTTAATCCTGAAACACCATCTAGCAAAATTAAAAAACCAGTTAGTAATTTAATCATTAACTACAATCCCTTCGCAATCATCCAATAACGTAAAAGCTCTCGTCATCAGAAGCATGATCCTCTGAGGCATCATCTATCTGGAAAAACAATGATGGAGCAACAACGTCCTTAGTAGTCTCTAGTTCATGATACCCTTTTGGTGGTGCTCTCATAACATCATACCATGGAGAAGAATCTCCATCTCTGGAATAAAAAACATGTTTAGCTTGTGACTTCAGGATGTATGGATCTTTGAGATATGGCAACTGGTTCATATGAAGATTGACAAGCGTGAACCCTTCTTCTTCCTTTACACCATAACATCTATTAGCCAATTGCATCTGAATAATGGTATAGTGAACATATGATAATCAAGAAGCAATATCTCCCTTATCACTCCATAGTAATGACTATGTCGGCGTGTGGTTAATGTCTCTCGCAGAAGATCTACACATAGTAAATGCTTCATATGTGACTCTAGTGTTTTGAATCTTCCACTACAGGTCATCTATGTGAAATCATTGGTCGTTAATTACAAACCCTTTATGAGATTCAACAGTATATCTTGGTCCATATGCCAACCACCTCAGCTTTGTGGAATGGTTCTCCGAATCTAAAATAGTTCAAAATAAAAATAGAAAAACATTTTCTTTATCTAATCATCAAACTAAAACAGAATAAAACTATATGTAGTTTGCAAGCAGAACCTTGTTCTTTATCCAATCAGCAAACTATTCATTATGAAACTTCCATAGCAAAGTTTCACTTCTTTCACACCGAACATTTGTAATTTGTAGTTATTTAAGATGCATCCTCTTTTCCAATAAAAGCAGTTACACAATCTTCGTAAAAGTCATTACCATTGTCTTCTTATTATAAGACAACATAACTTACTGTAGATAAGGATCCATCATAGCCAAATTCATTAAGACATAACGATGTGCCATGTCTCTGTTTTTTTCTGAAAGGGTTACAGTAGAAGCCTTTTGCAGTGGTCGACCCTCAGCTACAACTCCAGTAGTATCAACATCTTCATTCTGATTTATTGCAGCTTGTATTGGTACAGCATATTTCAGAAATTCCAAGCAAAAGGCTATGCATTCTCCAGCTAAGTATCCTTCAGCCGTGCATGCTTCTGGTCTTGCGTAATTCTTTACATAAGCCTAAAGAGTTTCCATATACCTGAAACTTTCACAAATGTTTATTAATGTATGATATTTTTACTAAATCAACAAATATTAAATTGTAAGTAACAAACCTTTCAAAAGGATACATCCAGCGTAAGTGAACTAGTCCTCCCAAACGTGTCTCTCTTGCTAAATGTAAAGGGAGGTGAAACATGATATCAAAAAATGATGGAGGAAAGTAACGATCCAGTTGACACATTGTCTCAACTATATCACTTTCTATAGAAATCAGTTTTTCTGGGTCAATGACTCGCTGGCATAATCTACTGAAGAAGTTTCATAACTTAATCAGTGCAATCCTAGGTCCTTTCGGCAGTAGTCCTCGTAAAGCAAAAGGTAATAAATTATGAATAAGTACATAATGATCATGTGATCTTAAGCTACTAATTCCAGGAGACTTTACAGAAATAGAATTGGCAATATTCCCACACTATTCATGAGGCCCTCTAAACTTAGCTAATCTCCCAAAGAAAATCATTTTCTCTTCTTTGGATAACCAATAAGCAAGTGTAGGTAAAAAAGTTTTCTTTCCATGTACCTTTATATGAAAATTTTTTCGAATACCAATGGCCTCCAAGTCTTTCCTTGCTTTCAAGCCATCTTTCAACTTATTACTATGCATCAACAAAGATAATACAACATCAGAGGCGTTTTTCTCTACATGCATGACATCAATGTTGTGACACACTAGAAAATCCTATTCCATAAGATCAAATTATTAGACATCAAGCCATTGAATTCATTGTTAATTAATATTCTTAATTTTACCTTCCAATAAGGGAGATCGAAAAATATGGATCTCTTCTTCCAACGCCATTGATCACTGGTTTCTTCATATTCTTCTTCAAGTACAACTTCATCATCCATTACATCAGCTCTTTTCCTCTTAGTTTCCTTATCCAAGGGTCTCCCATAATCATTTGTAAAGTCCTTAGATATCTCCAAGATTTCAGAACCAGTCTGAATCCTATTAGTAGTACCATCTTCAATGGTGTTATCAAACCATCTTTTTTTCCGCCTATAAGGGTGTCCAGGTCTAAGTCTCTTTCTATTGTCCATGTAGACATACTTCCGACTAAACTTCAACCATCTGAAAGGTGTATCCTTTCCACATATGTTACATGCATGCTTTCCTTTAACTTTACAACCTGAGAGTGTCCCTAAAGCCGGATAATCACTTATACTCCATAATACCAATGCTCGAAGTGTGAATTTCTCTTTCAGATAAGAGTCATACACCTCTACACCTTCTATCCATAGATCATTCAGATCATCTATCAATGGGGCAAGGTAAATATCAATGTTGTTTCCAGGAGATGTTGGACCAGGGATCAGCATAGTTAACATTATGTTCTCCGCCTTCATACACATGGTTGGAGACATGTTGTAGTTGACTAGTAGCACTGGCCAGGTGCTGTACTTTCAAACAGAGTATACTCTTTGCGGTAGAGAATGCAATCGTTCCTACAAGGATGTATGACATCATAACCGAACCTAGAAACCTTTAGGGATTTCATAACTTCGTCTATACTCACTGGTAACATGTTGTCTGTAGGTAACATGTCATGCACTAGACTCAACAACTGATCAAAATACTTATCCGCCATCCCACTCTTCACCTTTATACGATAGAATGTCATGATTGTTGAGACCTTTATGTACTTGGTGCACGTAGAGTAAAATAGAGTCTCTGCATCCATTAACCTCTTCTTAAACTCAAAATCCTCTATAGTGTCACCACTATCAGATTCTACTTCAACATCATCAGTCATCTTTTGTTGATCATCTGCAAAATAAGTTGTCGTCAGCAGATCATATGCCTCATTTTCTGATTGGGGAACATCACTAGATACTTCAGACTTCCTCTCACCATGTAGACTCAAACAAGAGTTCCTCATATACTTTTTATCAGTACCTTTAATCACTAGATGCTCAACTATTGTGCGTTGATAACAAACATTACGACAATTGATACAAGGGCATAATATTTCAGATAAATTACCCAGCTTTCTAGTAGATAGATTGACAAATCTTGTTGGTCCATTAACATATTCAAGGCTAACTCTAAGAAACTAGTCAAAAGTCAAAACTAACATTAGATTATTAGTCAAATGGATAAAGACATCAAAGAATGAATATACAACAGATAGAGTCATACCTTGGAAGCCAAACCCATGCCTTGTCCATATTAAATCAACAATAACACCAAAGCTCCACCACAATTACCGGATAAATGATTACAAACTCAAATAATTAATCAAATTACATAATCTTGAACACTATGAACGAAACATAATTTCTAAAGAGTAAGGAAATTGATTCTTACACAATCAATCAGCAGAAAACAATGAACTCAAGAATCTGATATTAGTCTGTAATAGATTCAAAAAAAAATACAGTAAGCAATCTCACACACATATATGAATAATCAAAAACAAGCCACAACTAATTAATGGAATCCGATATTCCAATACCTTGTTCTCTAAATTTCACCAAAAGTTTCCTGTACAAGAGAAAATATACACATTACAATCCATACCCAACACGCAAAATCAAAAGCATGAAAAGTAAACCAAAATAAGTAAAAAAATGAGTACCTTTTGCGATTTCACCACGAAATTGAAGTTTCAGGTTTGATAAGAACACTAACAACCAATGAAAACAGAGAGTCAAAGAATAGAGAGAGTCAAAGAATAGAAAGTCTGATGACGAAGACATGACTAAATATTGAAGAGGGAAAGGCTAATTGTTTAGAAGAAGGATCTAACTCCTAGATTCAATGATTAAAATAGAAACCTCAAGTAGTAAAGAAATTCAAAGAAGACAGAGAGAAAGAGGAAGAGACTAGAACGGGAAATAGACAAAGGAGATGAAGAAATTGAGACTAAAGAAATCAAAATCGAGATTTAATCGGCCAAACTGGGGAACGAGATGAGAATTCAGCCATCGTCGATAGAGCTTACATAACTCTAATTTTTTTATTTTGTTCTTTTTTGTCGATTTGGTTCCTTTACTCTATTGAAATAACTTAGTAAAATTTTAAGACACTTAGGCGGGTCAAATTGATAATATTCTCGGTACATATAGTATAACGATTTTAATCTTTTATATGCTATTATATAATGATAAGTAACTCAAGTATTAGGTGCGTATAAAATTAGTTTTCCTGCTTATAATAATATAGCATTTTATAAATTCTAAAAGCTATGTAAAAGTAAGTAATAGCACAACAATCAAAACCACTATAAAGAACTGCTATGAATATCCCGATTTCTTGTAGTGAGAATACTCAAAAACTAAAGGAAAAAAATTACATCATAATCCCTCCAACGACTAGTATGGAAAGAAATTGAAGGAAATTTAAAAAGTTCAACCTGCAAAGAAACAAACCAAATAATAATGAAATACTTACCTTATCATGGTTTTTGTAAGTTTTAGGCGTCCCTAAGTTGGGTCCTTAAGTGGTTGAATTGTGAACAACACCATTTGGCGTTCAAGTAGCTCCATTTGGGCTCCAATGCTTCCATCTTTAGGTTCGTCCTTTTTCTCTTCAACTATTTGTGCTAATAGTCTTTGTATAGACTTGTTAAACATCTCTCTGAGCCTCTTGGTTCCCGCTCTTGTTTTGGGTGGATCCTTCATGATAGTCTTGTTCTGCTAACATCTCTTCTATAATCTTGTTGTAGTCGATGTCCTCATCACTCTTGATTCTCCAGTTATACCTGATACAAAAATAAACAAAATAAGCCAGTAAAAAGTTCTCACATAAATTTTCAAACAAATATAGATAGATCATTGAACAGACACATTTTTAAGCAACAATAGCACAAAAATCTGCAGTAATTACACGAAAACTCAACCTAGAATGTGAAGAGACAAATTATTCGTGAGCAAAAATGAACATGAGAGTTTGATCTGATCAATTAACCGGTTGAGCAATGATTCTAGAATAGATTCTACTCAATAGAATGAGCAAACTATAAGCGAATTCAATCTAGCTAGTAATGACCTAGAATCACATGGTTGTAATGATATTAACACAGATAAATGGTCGACTTTTCAGATATCAAAGGTTAAGAACATATCTAATTCAGTAGAAGGTGAAGAGTCACCAATCAGATTTAATACAGTAGAAGATGAATATAATCTAAAACTGTGAAAAAGGGTAAAAGGAATGAGATTACCAAGTTCTTAGCGCGGATCTGATACCCCTTGATACACTCCTACCCAAAGGTCCATGTAGAAAATTGGTATTGACACCAAATATAATAGAGAAATTACAGAAAGATCTTCTATTTTTGACTTCTATTGTGGCTAGATCGAACAGTTAAGCAGCATAATTGTTTGTAGACTTGAGCTACACTCAAACCAGAGGCTGAAGATACAACAAATCGAGAAGGTTGTTGAAGATTCAACAAGTTTGTTTAGAAGTTGAAGAGGCAACTTAAGACTCACAATTTTGAGAAAGACTTTGATAAAAAGTTTTTCATTTGTTTGTGATCCAAATCCAGGATGGTTTACAATGAGAATATTAAAGAGTTTAAATAGAGAAAAGAAGAGAAGTATTCAAAAAAACTAATCTCGAAAATGAAAGCACACTTATATGCAATATAGTCTAGAAAATGAAACTACATTAAAGGATAGTTTGAATGATTCTTCGATTACTCCCACGCCAATCCAAGAGAATCTATTGTTTTCTTTTGTATGTTGGGCCTTGAGAAAATCACTAATAGACCCGTTGTGATGTGAATCATGTGCCTCCTTAAAAACCTTTCCAAATAACCCATTGGGACAAAAATTGGACAAGGGAAAAGAGTACAACATGATCCATATACCCATTAAGTGATTGCCGAAATATTCATCTTCATGGTTTGATATAACATTAAATCATGCTGATTTCTTGGATTAAACATCACACCAATGCTTTCTTTGAATTTAGGAGTCTTCTTCTTGTATTTGAAAAATGCTCGATCAAGTTGACACTCCCATTATTCAAGATTTATGACCTAAACAGTGGTATAACTTTTTGATTGTCTTCAAATCTTCTTTGGCTACAAACTTCTTCTTGGTTCCATGCTTGAGGCTGTTTAGTATCATATCATTTCCTCCCACCTCACATCGTCTTCAAGGAATTCAACCGGGAAGCCATTAACTCCATTAATGCAAAAAGGCGAAGGAAACATTTCAAGAATCTAATGAGCCTTTGGCTAGTCTGATTCTACCTTTTTTCTATGTCCTAAGAGCAATGTCTTGTATTTATCTTTTTGTGGCAAGTCTAAGCTCAAGCCTCTCAATGAATCCTTTTATATTGTGCAGATTTTCTCTAATTGAATATTAATGTCACTATCAAAAAAAATTTAAATAATAAAAATAGTATCAAATATAATAGTTTTAAAAATTTAGAGATAAATTTTTTTTGAAACAAAATAAAAAAAATTAAGTTAAAATAAACACAACAAATAAAAAATTGAATTAATTTTACATAAATAAATGTATAGAATTCATTTTTAAATAAGATTAGAATTTTAAATTGTTTTATAAAATTAATATATTTCTGTAATTATCTACATTATGTAAAAATAAGATTAAATCTAAACAAATACAAAATAATTTTACTTTTTATAACTTCTTAGAAATATATGTGATTATCTTTATATCAAAGTAAAATATATAAACTAAAATAAAATTAACTAATATAAAAATAAATAGAAAATAATTAAAGTCAGTTTTGTAATAAACTATGCTAACATTAAACATAGTGTTGACAATTAAATTTTTTTTAGAAATCACTTCTCTAATCATATATAATTGAGATTTGGAAGGTTTTATTTCTTTCTCTGTTTTTAGAATAAATATTTTGTTTTATAAAATTGTCCTTGAACTTCTAACATATTATTATTTTATACCTAATCAAAATTATATGATCAAAATTTTAATCATTAATATTATTAAAACTAACTACACACAAGGTATTTGAGGATGAACATAATCTTCATGCACCAATAGAAGTTGAAAGAGATGCTCTGCCTTTAGAATTTAAAATAATAAAATATCAAACTATTCGATTTCATGAATTTCTCGCTCAATATGGACAAATCAAAGACAAAGAAGCTAACTTTTCACTTTGAAATACATTAGTTGAACATTTGTAGGACTAATAATTATATTTAAATAAAATATTTTTTGTCATTTTTTGTTTTGTTAATGTGATGTAATAAAATTTATTTTATATAAATTATAATTTTACTAATCTTGTTATTGACTACTCCCTCCGTTTCATATTAGTTGTCATTCTAAAGTTTGGCACACATATTAAGAAAATAGGTGAATGTTCTATTATGCCCTTATTTGACTATTAGAATTCTAAACCATTTAATATTTTATTCATTTAATTAGGAGCAAATGAGATAATCTTTATATCAAAAATTACATTGGAAAATGAGAATGACAACTAAAATGAAACAAAAAATTTAGGCTAGAAAGACAAGTAATATGAAACGGAGGGAGTATTTAATATACATGGGTAAAGTATATAGTCTGTAAAGTAAAATGACATCTTAGAGATTAATAGTAATGAAATGGTAAAACAAAATATTATTAAATATTTATTTAGAGTAAACCAATACGAGCAGACTCTTCTTTATTTTTATAGAATTCTATGTTTAGCAGAAAAATATAGTAAATCATTGGAGATGGTGTAAGGGTTTGAGAAGTTCTAGAGATAAGGAAAAGGAACAGGATACACTACAAAAAAACTACCGATTTTCGAGGGAGGATTTCCTCACAATTCCCTCGCATGTCGCTATTTGCGAGGAAATTTAGTTCCGAATATTATTTCCCAGACAAACCAAATAGACTAAAATAATCAGTGCATAAACCAAGATAAACATTTCTAGACTCTTTAGAAAAGTGAGAATGTACTATCTAAAAGTGTTTCCAAGCTTTTACATCTGATGGATGTGTAACCTTCCTGTCATTTGTTGTATTTCTGCATGTCATCTCATTGTCGTTGCTGTCCATTTTGCTTGGTATAATCGTTTCAATCTATCAACGATTGGCAAGTACCACATATATTTGTATAGGACATGAGTCCTTCCACCTGTTGGTCGATATCTCGGCTTCCCACAGAATCAACATTTCTGCAACTTATCGTCGTATTTACAGAAAATCATGCAGTGTCAATGCATATACCAATCATTTCTGATGGTAATCCAAGACCCATAACTCCCAGCAGAATTATTATCTTATGGCAAATAATCTTGAAACGCATCCACGATTGGTTAATACTTCTCTCAGTTATGTTTCCTTCACTTTTGATAAATATCAAACTAGATGCTAATGACAGTTTAGGTAGGTTGATTTGCAGCATCTAGCATATCGTAAAATTATTTTGCTTAAGCGTTATGTTCTTCAATAGTATTTTTACCAACAACAGTAATAGATTCATGGTATGCATCTGTAACCATATCATGATACCTATTTCCTTGTAGATGACATAATTTTCAAACATATTTCTGCCATAGTTATAATTAGCATTATGACTAGGTTCATCAATACTTGTACCTATACTACTACTTCCTGCACCCAGACTATAACCCTCTTCATGCGAAAACCAGACATAATAGTTCAGAGTAAATCCTCTATTACATACATGTCTTTTTACCATATCAATATTCAAATATTTTTGGTTCCCACATTTTTGACATGGAAAAAAAATGTTACCATCTTTCAGAGTAAATAGGTTATTAGCTGTCTAGTTTATGATAGCTCGCAATCCATATCTAAACTCTCTCGTCACTTCTCCGGTCTCTAGGACTTTTTGATTATACATCTATTGTCGTAACACGAGTACTTCATGTTCTGAAACCTTGTTTTGGAACTTTTTTCTTTTTGTAAGTGTTTGTGAATGTAGGTGGTACTCCAGTCTCATGGTGGCGTATCTATAAGGAAGAGAAGATATTTCCAATAGATTTTCTATGAAATATTGTGAGGGAATTGATAGGGAAATTCAAATTGAAAGTGATTTGCAATGTAATTACGAGGGATTTGCGACATAATTGCGAGGGAATTGCGAGAAAACCTACAACCCTCATAACTCTTAGATACTTTTTATTTTTAACGTGTTATACCAACTTTCAACTAACTTTAGGACCCTCATAACGACCTAGCAAATTTGCTAGGAATATCTGCAATCGCAAGAAATCCGCAATATTGTTAAGGTATTGCAAAGAAACACAATTTCTGGTAACTTTCACACAAATCCACTGCAGTTTTCTAGGAAATTTGGGAGGCATAATTTTTTTGCAAATTTACGAGAAAATTATGGTGGATTATGTTTCCCAGCAATTTTTTGCAATAGCATCGCAAATTTACGATAGAATATTTCTATCCCGAATTTCTCTTGCAAATCGCATGTATTCTTGTTGTAATAGTCACATGAGATAAGAGGTCTTCTTTCTTTTAATTGGATAATTGTTATTAAAATTAGATAGATTTTTTAAAATCTAATTTACCTCATCGCTGTAAATCTTAACATAAAAAGTATGTAATTTAGTAATTAAGAGTATGTAAATTATTCTTCCATATATCATATACTACTTCTTTATAAGTTACTAACGAATTCACCATAACTAACGTAGTCTCAAGAAGTGAATCAACAATTTTTGATTAAAACCTTTTTAAGTTACATTGGCTGATAAAATATCAGTCTGTTTGTTGAAGTCTAAGCAAGACACTGGGTCAAACTTATGAGGAGTTCAACTTAATGAATGTAAATAGGAAAAAAAATATCAATTTAACATTGTAAGTACCAAAAATAGTTGATTTAATATTGAATTTCAGATATGGTTAATTAAACCTTCAACTTTGCGTTGACTCGGCCAATTGAACCATCTAATAACTCCAAATCAAAACTGACTCTAAACTCAAAAGCAAAATTAGTTTTAGATGTTCGATTCACTTTTATCTTCGTTCTGAAGAACCCTTAAGCTTGATTTTCTCTTTTCTTTCAAGAATGAGCTCAAATTCGTCAGTTTGAAATGTTGTTTTTGATATTTCAAAGTGAAGAATTTGAGCTCATTCTTGAAAGAAAAAAAGAAAATCAAACTTTGAGGTTCTTCAGAAGGAAGATAAAAACTGAATCAAATTTCCAAAAACCAATTCGGCTTTCGATTTCAGAGTCAATTTTGATTTGGAAATATCGGAAGGTTCAATTGGCTAAGTCAATACAAAGTTGAGGGTTTTTTCAAAAATCAACAAAAAATTAAAAGTTTAATCAATCACATCCAAAGTTTAAGGTTAAATCAACTATTTTTGGTACTTAAAATGTAATTTGACAATTTTCTAAATCTAAATATCTACAAGTTAACCACTATCGGGAAGATAAAAACATAACATATCGAAACCTAACTAAATGCGTGATTGGGAAAGCTTTTAGGCAATGGCTTCGTTAAGTGTTAGTTGTGTGAGAGCCAATCAAGGGTAACTTTGTGTTTCCTCACACGTGTGATACTTTTTAATAACTGCTGTGAAAAGTGAAATTTTACAACACTGCATTTTGAAGAGTCTGAGGTGTTGTACGCAGCAATGTGAATGCTTATTTTATTTTTTTTATTTTATGTTAACGTGATTATTTTTTCTTTTTCTTTACATATATGTTATTTTATTTTGAAAATTCTAACATTCTTTACAAAAGTTTTAAGTTTTCTTCAAAAGTCCAAATTAAAATTTGAATTACAAGTTGTGATAAAACTTAAAATTTAACAAATAATCCAATTTTCAGAATATCGAAAAAGATATATTTTTATTGTTCGTTTTTTGTGGTATTTTTTTTTATTTTGATTTAAATTAGTTATTATGACTATATTTATAATTATAATTGGAATATTTAGATAATTATAAGTATTTATTTATATATATAATTGTATTTTAAGTGTCTATTCCCTTTTTAATTCGGTCTAGGTTTCAGGGTTCATGTATCCTAAAATGTGTTTGAGCATTTTGTAGGGTCATCTTCGGGTTTGAGTTTGGACTTTAGATAAATGCGTAGAACTATTTTATTAGCATATTTTAATTTTAGAAATATTTTACTAAAAATAGTTCATAATTCTTAATTCACAGCTTTCAGTTCGCAATTCTCAGCTCTCAACTCTAAGCATACAACTCCCAGCTTACAGCTCCCAGCTTACAGTTCTCAGCTCACGCTTCAACAGCTATCAGCTTCATCCTTTTAACAGCTTTGCCAATAATAGCTTAAATCTGATCTATATCGAACCCAAACTAAAATAAAAATTTAGAAATCTCGAAACATTATCCTAAACCATGATCGAAACCAAAATTAACCATTTTTCTATCCATTTTTGAAACACAAAATTAACCTTTATTTCATAACCATTTTCGAAACTAAAAAATCAAAAGATGTATGTTAACACAATCAAATCGGAACACAAAAATAAGGAACATAAAGCTTAAATCCCTAACCTTCACAACTAACACCAACTAATATCAAAGATCAAAATCAAATGCATCAAATGAGAAAATCGAAGAAACAATACCAATCAAACCTAACTCTACTACGCCAATCTGATGCTTGAAACAACAGGTACGGAGGAGTGGTGTGCTAGAGATTTAGTGGCGAAAGTAGAGAGATGGTAAGCGGCGGTTGAATTTTTCGAAGGAGTTGGAGAAGTGCGGGAAACAAATCACGAGCTAAGGTAAAATATATCCTACCGTGTGAATCTTTCTAAATTGTTATAAACATTAAACAATTGATAATTGTTTGATTTTATCAGAAAATTTTAAACTAATCGGAACATATATCATCTTCTATCTAATATATCATGTTCTATCTAAAATTGTCACTATCTAATACTGTCAAATTTTGTCTCACAATACATATGATGTTGGGACAGTTTGAGATAGAAATTGCACCAGTTCGATTCTATCTTTGAACCATCCCAAATCTTTAGTATTCTAGACCAATATCATTTATGTCTTAAATTTTGTTCGATTTTAGCTTTTTTGTTGTAAATAATGGAAAGTTGGAAACTCAGAAGGATTTCTTGTTTTGGCCACGAGGTTTAGAAGACTTGTAGGAGAGGAAATGCTTTAAGCTTAGAAACTAGGTCGCAAAAACTCTAAGTCTCTAGCCAGAAGTTTATATACAAGAAAAGAATTGTTCTTCATATGAGTTATCTACACATAAGTTTATCAAAAATTTACAAATGTTATCTAATGAGGGTTATGCAATATCAAGTATACTTAAATTATACTTTCATTAAGTATACTTAAATTATACTTTCAATTAAAATTTCTTAAGAACAAACAAAACTGTTGATGCTAGAACTTAACACTCGTTATCAAATTGTGGAACTTCGAATCAAGTACTTTTATTAGATGAAAATGGATTACATATAAGGGCGAAAGAAATCTTTCAAGCTCTAGGATTTTTCTCTCCCGTTTTTCTT